>MIEF01006052.1:0-99164 GCA_001870725.1 Taenia solium | reverse complement strand
TAACTATGTGCTATCGTAATTTTTGGCATTCGTCTGGACGTATCTATTTTTGCTCATGTATATTCGTGCAAATACCTACAGGTGTATTTGTATAGTGATCATATTCCATTGTTGACATCAACAATTCTACTTTAGCTTACCCTCATTTTGAGTGCTTAGCAATTACTTACGTTAAATTATTTGCTTTAAAATTGTAGCACATTGTCTTTCTCTGTAGCTTCTTTTATGTCTTATAGACTAGTTGCTCAGCAACTTATTCATTTGTTTGAGCTAATTAGAAAAGGTACATATATGAGGAGTATGAATAATGGGCTCCGATATTTTTTGGGGAGCTGAGAGTTCTCGTCTAGCACATAGACTGTATCTTCTTTCCGTCTCTTACTTCGTCTCTTACTTAAAGAAGCATTCAAAACACCTCTGGTATTTTATAGTCTCCTCTTCTTTCCAAACATCCTCGCCAGTGCAGCAATTCGGGTTGCTATTGTCCACGCTCTGGTTTTTCATTTCCTTACATCAGTGTGTAGGGTTGCATCCTGTTGTGCTGGGAGCTTACCTGCTGGACGCGTGATTTTGCGTTGTAGATGATGTAGTTTGTAGGTGAGAGAGCGTTTACGACTCGACACAGATTCCCACTCTGAGATTAGTGTAATCACGGTGCGTTCTAGCTGGAAGAGCACCCCTATAGCTTTGTGGAATACTTTGTTTGCTCGGACTGCCGGTTTCGGTAACTTGGGTGGCCATATTGTACTAGCCAGTCGGCTGGCCCTTGGGCCATTCCAGCAGCCCCCAATCCCTCTGTTTCCAGAGTACTTGTATTCTGCCCTAGTATTATATCTTCTTTAGCCTTAAGGGAAGTCTCGGGACGCTGTGCAAGTCGAAATATTTTTTTCTGCCCACTACAAGGCTCCCATTTTCCATACAATTCCAAAAAAACCTGTTTATGCCTTTGGTATGCAAGGGTTGTTAAATAAGGCGTTATTGGTTGCTACTTTTGTGTCTGGTAGAAAGAAATCGGGTAACGCTCTCGTTTTACGCCCTGTAAGCACCTTGAATTTTGAGACTCTAGTCGATGCATGGACCGTAGCCTTGTCTGCAAGACAGTGCGGTCAAGATTTCAACTTTGGTGTTTAGCTTATACATCCTTATTACAGGTCTTTAGTGTTCTGACTAGAGAGAGATTACCTCCTTCCAGGTATTGCGCTTGTCTTGGAGATCTGGAAGCCCTTGCATGGTTCCGTAAAATGCCAGCTGTAAAATTATGGTCTTGGATGCGATGATTTAATTTGGACACTTCGTGCTGGCAAAATTTTCTACTGAATAAATTGATGGGACCATTCCAGTGTCTTGTATCTTCATGAGGTAGTATTTGCCTGAAATTCGGCTGCAATAACTATGGGTTTGTAAAAAACTTGGAATGAAGAGGTTACTTATTAAAGGGATAAAAGTTTGCCAAACTAACTTTCAAATAAACATATTGTAGTGTTTAAATTCATCAGTGGAGCGTGAGTACAAATGAAACAAAAGCTTTGTGGGGGATTGTGTGGTGGTTGGGGCGCTTCGATGTTTTTTATGCTTCGGCATCGTATTTGACAGCGGCCGCAGAGCCTCACGCTCGTCTTCGTAAGATTGGCCGAAAATGTGCCATTGGACTTGCATTCCCTTCTGAATGCAGCCACATCCACTTAGGAAGAGAATCCATCAAACTATGTGCCAGTCCTTCGCATCCGTCACCTTGTCATACCATTCATTTGAATGGACAGGGTTGGAACTTCGCATCAGCATATTGACTTATGCAGCTGTGTGCGTTAACTCTAACTGGATGTTGGTGTAGTACAAGTTATGCCACGTCGCATTTGCAATCTTCCTCCTTTTCGTCCATCTAGATGTCTAGATTCGGGTGAGAAGGCACGATGGACTGAAAAGTGGCAATCAGATGAGGTATCCTCAGGAATAGCCGCAAATGAAGCAGATGCCTCCGGTTTGAAGACTAACTAATTATCTGGAGGTTCCTCTTTCATCGCCAGCATGGGATGGGAAGCATTATTTTTGCACTATTTTAATCATGGACAGCCTATCTTAGTGCCGAACCTCAAATAATATTATACGTACCTGCAGTGCATATGACATTCTCATCCTTCCTCCTTTTTCATCCCTTTCTTCCTGTTCGCCCACATGTCCAAGTCCAAACGCGTTTTTGTTCTCCATGATAGTGCCGACCACCATTGAAGACATGACCTTGATCGTAATCGTTTGTACAGTGCAGAGCGGTGGAAGAAATGGAGCTTCGTCGTCCACCGTTGTGTTGTGGACAGTACTTCTCATGGCCTCAACCTTCCACTTTCTTTTCCGATTATTTTGCCACTTCCTCTCTGTCTGTCGCCTACCAACTGATGTTAGAATTGATGATTAGGCACAGCGAGGTGGGTAGATCGAAATTATGCACTGGCGAGCACTGCGACTTATTGCAACTGGCCTTCTTTCGTTCCTTTCTCCAAACAGATATCCAAGTGAGCAGTTGATAGGAAAATTGCAACCGGCCAAATACGATTGGTTGTCCTTTGACAAGCAGTCGGCCTTCAAGGAACTTGAGTGTGTAGGCTTTCGCGATTGGCATAGCGTTGTGGTGGATTCCCTCGCCAAGTGTATTCATTTCCTTCTCATCCTAGGATACTAGTGGATATAGACTGGCTTCAGTGGGCATTCGACATGGCATGCAATAAACGAAATTGCAATTTCACCGACGCAACTTATGCTGCCGTTTATGTCCTTCATTCCGCCATCCGCCTGTGTCGCCAGTGGGTACTTCCCCACCTTATTAGCATTTTGCTGCTTTCCTCTGTCCGGCGTAGCGTTTTTTTTACCTTCTTCACATCTCGACTCTTACTTTGTTCTTTTCCTTCTACTTAACGTCTCGTCACTGCGCATATACAAGACTGCTTCTCTCACTGCTATTACACAGAACATGAGTGCTTCTTGACCCCTGATATCTGGTCTCAACTTTCCAACTTTGTTGACTTGATGACTCTTCCACACTTCTGTCTCACCGGCTCTACGTTGGTTATGTTGATGCATTTGGATCTTCAGAGGCGATCGCCTTTTTCTTACATTCCTGAAGCGTTTTGTTGCAAAGTGTTCGTTGTTAGGACTAGGCTTGCTGAGACTTATGTAATTAGGGGTTTGGGTTATTACTGTGAGTGGGTGAGTGCGCAGAGAAGAGGGTCAGTGAGAAGTGAATTCGGCAAAGGCAGGTGCGAAAAGGCTGGAATTATTTGGTGCGTTCATAGCTGAGGCTGGGTGCCTAGTGTCGACCTTGGCGCAGGGAGTGTAGGTGGCTGGTGTGGTCCTCATTGGCAAAATTAGCAAGGATCTGGAGGAGGGCAGGGGCACTTCCTCAGGTCTCTAGTCTGGGGACCATAGCGGAGGAGAGGTAGCACTCCAAGGGGAGTTAAGGAGATCTGTTCAGAGCTGACTCCTGCCAGCGATGGTCGGTCCGTAGCGGCGTTTGAAATGTTGAAAGGGGTTGCAAGAAGGGTTTTTTCTTTGCGTGTCGTTCTGTTGGTAATGGATCGCCTCGCCCCTCTCCATCAACTACACTCTGCTTAAGCCAGTTTGTCAAACTCTCAAATGGTTTGAACTAAAAGTGGCAGCATGATTTGAATCAAACAGCTTAGTGAACTCTTACTGATTGGCTTGTGAGTAGAATCTGCTTTGGACAATGCTGACATAAATCTCCTTCCCTCCACCTTGTTCTCTTCATTCGCGTTCTCGCTCTCCTCCTTCTTCACTTCCTGCGTCTCTCCTCACTTTGATTCTAATTGCCTTTCTTCTCATACCTCTTTGTCACTCTCACCACCGCTGACCATCTGAATTGGGCAACTAGCGACCTGTCTGTGTGAACAAATGTGTGAACACAAATGCATCCACTTGGGGAAAAAGCCTTCTAAAATGTAGGAAAATTGTCCACATCAGTAACCTTGTTGTTTCACCCAGCCAGGAAGACGACAATGAGGCCCATCATCAGCATATCGTTTTGGTGACGCCGCAACAAGTAGCGCTACGCTGTTGTAGCGGTATGCCTCTATTTTGTCTACTTGAATGTCCGTTGGTGTAAAAAGGACAAAAATGAAGGCAGAGAAGTGGTGTGATCGGTGAGCCCAGCAAGTGAAACGAAAAGGTCTAACTTCACACGGAAAAGGCATTTGTTTATGACAAGCGTTTTTGCTGCTGGCGCATATGACTGTTCACAACCATCATGTGTCTGTAGCCCTAGCCTCCTTCACGCTGTTCATGCTGCTGACGACGAACACTCCAAATAGTACTAATGAAATTAAGAGCTGAAAGGCAGCACCTCCTGCCCTGCAGGATGCATTTGCAGTGGCAATTAAGCCAATGTACGCACATAAGTTGCGTCATTTCACTGCAGTGTAGCTTTCAGAAGTGGCGTCTTAACTTGATCCATCGCAAACGATTTATATATTTTAACCTAGTCAGCCGATGGCGGTGTTATTGCAGTCGGTCTTTATTGCAAATACATTTGCCCAGTCTAGCTTAATTAAACAGTCCCTGCTTAATATACTGCATTTACTTATTCCTCTTTATTTTCCTCAAGCTTTTTTCTCAAATCACTGGTTATTTAGCTTTTCGCCTGGTGGTTTTTACGTCCACCAAAACTTCTACCAATCTGTTTCCGAGTAAAAGTTTTGGCGATGATTGATGCAAGAGTAGGCAGGTAGAAAACAGAAAGAAAAACTTAATAGACATATGGGTAGGTGAGTAGGCATAATGGGATAAGGGTATGTAATTGATGGTCTGTTGGAAGAAGGGTAGGTTCTTTATTCCCACCTTCATCTGCCACACTTACACAGCCCCGTGCATAATTGCATGATTTTGCTATCATCGGTGCGCTTGCTCCTTTCTTCAATCACTAAACTCAATGTTTTTTTTGTCTCGCTTTCCTTTTCTGTTCCATTAATTAGCAGTTTTGGGAGATTGTGTGATTCAGGCTAAGATTAAGTTCATGTCTGCAAATGGCTGTGACAGACCTCGTGATCGGCATGAGCTCAAACCCTGAACTAAATAAAGTGGAAAGTTGTAATACTTTGTTTGTTCGGGTCATCGTTTTCGGTCACTTGGGTAGCTATATTGTACCAGCCGGTTGGCCGGCCTCCGAATCGTGCCAACAGCCCTCATTCCATCTGTTTCTTAAATATATGTATTCTGCCCTAGTACTATGTCTTCTTCTACCTTAAAGGAAGTCTCGGAACGCTACATTGGTGGCAGTGGAAAGCGGACCTGACTTTATGGGGCTTCTATCCTGATTTATGCCGCTTGTGTCAAGCCTTATCGGTGTGAAAGAAGTGCATGTGCTACGGATGGGAGAATCTCTTGCACCTAATAACAGAAGGGCTGAGATCGACATCCGCTTTCAGAACCCCTAACATCTTCATGTTCTGCAAGAAAGCTATTAAAAACTAAAGCTGCACTAGCCATGAAATCCAAGTCCAGCGGAACTGCCAAGAGGAATCAGCGACGTTGTGGTCAAGCATCCTCCGTAAACTCTGTCTCAGTTTCTCGGGTAACTTACCTCCCTTCTCCGAATTGTGTATTTATGGGCGCCCTAAAGAAGAAAGGGGCTGTGTAGAACTTTGTTTGTTCAAACTGCCGGTTTCGGTCACTTGGGTGGCCATATTGTACTGGCCGGTTGGCTGGCCCCCGAGCCATGCCATCAGCCTCCAATGCCTCTGTTCCCAGAATATAAGTATTCCGCCCTAGTACTGTGCCTTCTTTTACACAAAGGGAAGTCTCGGGACACTACATTGATGGTAGCGGAAAGCGGACCCAACTTTGATAGATTTCTATCCTGATCCATATCGCTTGTGGCAAACTCTGACGGTGTGAAAGAAGCGCATGTGCTACGGATCGGAGAACTTCTGCCATCCCATAACAGAAGAATCCAGATCGACGTCCACCTTTGGCATCTACCCCGCCCTCGTGTTCTGCAAGAAGGCTACTAACAACTGAAGCGACACTAGCCGTGAACTTCAAGTCCAGTGGAACTGCCGAGGGGGATCAGCGACGTTGTGGTCAAGCATCCTCCCTAAGCTCTCTCTCCTGTTATTGGGCAACTCGCCTATCTTCGTCAAAATGAGTATCTACAGACGCCATTCAATAGCATCGTTTTATGCTTTGCACACTTTGATCGCGTGCATTCCGTTCCCACGAGGCCCAAGCGCTTCACTTTCTGGTGGATCGACGATACCCTCGCGTCTCTTCCACGGCATCAAAAAACTGGAATCACAATGTGTGTTGTGTGTGTCCTTGATGGATTTCTATCCTGATCCATATCGCTTGTGGCAAACTCTGACGGTGTGAAAGAAGCAATCACAATGTGTGTTGTGTGTGTCCCGACCTGTTCGAAAATTTGGATTCGTAGTCCCATCTTGCAATGGGCCACATTATCGTGGAAGAGAGGACTAAGAAATGCGCATGTGCTGCACCGAATGCTACGCGGAATTGATGGCACTACAAGAACGCATGCGCTCGAATCCCGACGACTGGCACGGTTAGCTCGTAAGTGCTACTCGCAGCGTTGATAACGCTATGATGGCTGACACGGGAGGCTGACTGAGAGGAGTGTTGGGGACGACGCTGGAAAGAAGAAAGGGGCTATGTAATGCTAAGATTCCCGTGTAATAATGTTGATGTTGAGGAAAACTTGATACATTTTAGGTGTTGTTGCAAAAAAATGCAAGGCAGATATTTCAGCCACGCGTTTTACCAAAAAAAATTCTTGGGAAAAATTGCAATATTTTTTTGAATGACTACCGATCTATGTCAAATTGGTAACCATATGGTTATTTGGGGTTGGGCAGACTTCGGGTCGTGCCAGCCGCCCCCAATCCCTCTGTTTCCCGGATATCTTTTCTACACAAGTGCTAAGCTTTCTTCAACCGTAAAGGGAGTCTCAGGGCGCTAATGAAAAAATTTGAAAACATACATCACTAAGGAAAAATTATCCGAGTTGTTAAAATAGCAAAATAATTACACTAAAACTCTACCAAAATATTTTTGCATGAACGTTAATTAGGAAGTATACGCAAACGTTCATTTAATGTAAATCATCCAAATATCGCGAAATATCAATATTATACTCTTAAATTGAATACATTATCGACATCAAAAGGGCATATATTTAAAAGACACAAACTTCAAAAGCTCAATTTATTGAACAAGAGCCTATATAGTCAGGCAATATTTAAGCTAGAATCAATTTTACTACTCTAATGTTATATAAGCTAAGGTCGTAACACAATTGAGCGGACGTTTGTTTTCTTATTCCTGGAGGGGATACCAAAATGTTTGGTAATAGATTCCATTAAATTAATTGTTTCTGGTAGCCAAGTGCAGTTTTATTCCTTTTACACAGGCTCTGTATGCAGAATTGCAGTCAGCAGGTACAACTTTTTTTAACATTCTCCTGATTTCCATAGGATATTAAAGAACAACTTTCGACTTCATTGTTTTTAACTAAGGCAAATATTTTTGAGTTTTGCTTTTTACTAGCTCGCAAAATGGAATTGATGGCACTACAAGAACGCATGCGCTTGAATCCCGATGACTCGCACGATTGGCTCGTAGGTGCATCACGCAGCACTGGTAACGTTGTGATGGCTAATACGGGAGGCCGACTGAGGCGAGCGTTGAAGACAACGCTGGAAAGAAGAGAGGAGCTGTGTAATGCTTTGTTTGCTCGAATTGCCGGTTTCGGTGACTTGGTTGGCCGAATTGTACTAGTCAGTTGGCCGGCCTCCAAGCCGTGCTAACAGCCCCTAATCCCTCTACTTCCGGAATACGTATTCTCGCCAAGTATTGCGCCTTCTTTTACTTTAATGGGGGTCTCAAGAAGCTGCAACTGTTAAGAAGAATTTATTAAAAATACTCTTATGAAAAGCATCACTGGATTATTTGCATAAAAAGCGCTCATGTTTTACAACTACTTTGATTTAGTGTTTATCCTTTAAAACAAATTTCGCTGTTTGGAATCCATGTCTATTGCACAATTTGTTGCTATATACCTAGATTTTTTTAATGTACTCCTTACAAGGAACGACATTTAAAGTCCTTGCTTAGAGAGTTGTGCAAATAAACCGCTTCTGCATTTTTCAACCAATAGCAAGTTAGAGCAGCAAGTAGGTAGGTCTGTTTAGACTTTGATAATACCATTATGACTTTAACTGTCCAATTTTCCTTCTAGTAGCACTATTTGATGCAAAGTAAACCATAATTCTTGCTAATTTGTGCCGCTGTTATAGTGCCTTTACCTATACCACAGTCAGGTGTGGTTTCGTGAAAACATTCATCACGTTCCTTTATTGGCAAAATGACTACGATTGAGAGACCCGTTTGGGACGATGTCGACGTAGGCTGCCACGTTTCTTTTAATGTGTGATTATTCATAAAGGAATCTTTAATTGATGAAGTTATGCGAATGGCGACAGATGAGCTAGTCGTCCATACTCGTTTGCTTGACGGCGAAATTCGCGTAAGTTATCCACTGCTTTCAATTCTCGTAGATAATGAAGTCCGAATTACATCGAGTTGATCATGAGATTAAAATGAAGCAGTCAAAAGTTAAGGATAGTAAGAGCAAAATTAAGATGAACAAGGCCCTTCCTTATCTCGTTGCGACGGTTGTTGAGGTGGGTAGTTGCTCTTTCATTTAAGGGTTTTTAGCTGTTGGATGTTGAGCCCGAAGACGAAGAGGAAGACGGTGCTAATGTGGACTTAGATTCCCAGAGGAAGGGCAAGTGCGCTGTCGTTAAGACAAGCACGCGTCAGACATATTTCCTCCCTGTTATTGGCCTTGTCCCCCATGAGGAACTCAAGCCTGGCGATCTTGTGGGCGTCAATAAGGACTCTTATCTTATCCTCGAAAAACTCCCAGCTGAATTCGACTCTCGTGTCAAGGCTATGGAAGTTGATGATAGGCCCACCGAAAGATACGGCGACATTGGCGGGCTCGATAAACAAATCCAGGAGTTAATCGAGGCTGTTGTCCTTCCCATGACCCACAAAGACAGATTTGATGCTATCGGCATCCAGCCTCCCAAGGGCGTTCTCCTCTACGGCCCACCTGGAACCGGAAAAACGCTACTGGCTCGTGCTTGTGCAGCTCAGACCAAGTCAACCTTTTTAAAACTTGCTGCCCCTCAACTTGTCCAGATGTTCATCGGTGATGGCGCTAAATTGGTTCGAGACGCCTTTCAGTTGGCTAAGGAAAAGGCTCCAGCCATAATTTTCATTGACGAATTAGATGCCATAGGTAAATTTAAGTGGTTAATTTTGTGTACGTTTATAACGGTGTAACACGTATTTTGCATGGATTTAGAATGTGGTGTTGTGTATTTTCCCTCTTTCGAGAAATTTGTATCTTACTTTGTGAGTAGTCTGCCCTTTCGAAAGCGTGATGTCCTAGTCTTAATAGGTTTCTGTAATAGGTATTCTATAGAGGCCTACTTGTGGAAACTTAACGTTCATTGCCCGGTTTTGCATCTTTGGTTCTCCAGTTACATTTGTTGCATTGATTAAGTCGGCGTTTATGTTCCTATTTCTTTGCTTGTAGGCACAAAGCGTTTCGACAGTGAAAAGGCTGGTGATCGTGAGGTTCAACGCACAATGTTGGAGTTGTTAAACCAGCTGGATGGTTTTCAACCAAATCACGAGATCAAAGTCATTGCTGCCACGAATCGCGTGGATATTCTAGATCCTGCACTTCTTCGCAGTGGTCGACTTGACCGTAAAATCGAGTTCCCTACTCCCAATGAAGAAGCTCGATCCCGCATAATGCAGATCCACTCGAGAAAAATGAATGTTCAGTAAGCCTCTGATGCTGTAGTTTTTCTTCAACTTGATGTTGCCTCATTGTTGCATGTTTATTTGTTTGTGAGAAACTTTAAAGCTACTCATTGGAGGGATATTATTTTCACGCTTGAGATGCAAGTCTTTATCAGCTTTTGATCACCTCAATGGCTATTATGATTTGTTCTGTTTCTGTAATTCGGTTTTCTTTTTGGTTACTGGGTGGTGTATCAGGGTGTTGAAAACTTGCTACCAGGATTCGTTTTTCCTCTTTTCGCCGATAAAACCACATTGACAAGTGTTCACGATGCGTTTGACGACGTGCCCTGAGTTAAAGTTGTGGTAGCTCAAGTCAATGGAAGAAGCAGTGCTTTGAGGTTGAAAAGGATTGTATTTAAATGCATCTAACGTCTGTACAATTTCAGCGAAGACGTGAACTTTGAAGAGCTAGCTCGATGTACGGACGACTTCAATGGTGCACAGTGCAAGGCTGTCTGTGTCGAGGCTGTGAGTCTAACCTAAAACTGTCAACTTACCTTCACCGCGTTGTGCCTGTATTCCTTTTGTTTACAATCGTGTTCAAGTGAGGTTGAGATTTCTCGTCTTGTTGCTCTGTGTAGGGTATGATTGCTCTGCGCAGAAATGCCAACCAGGTCGTGCATGAGGACTACATGGATGCCATTCTCGAGGTGCAGTCGAAGAAGAAGACAAATTTGAATTATTATGCGTAGAACGCGTTCATTGGGATTTCACTGTGTGTGTGGTGTGCATCCTTGTATTCTACCACTTCACTCATTTCCTCATCCTCCATTGTTACCTTTCGAATGAAATAAATGCGTGGTATCAGCGGTCCTTAAATTATTGGGCATTCTAGAATCCCAAGAGGCGTGTTTTTCTGAAGTTGTGGGCATGATCCTGCAAGCCTTCTGGATGAATCCGGTTGGGGTGGGGGAGGTGGAAGGGAGCATATTGGTACTGCCGTGATTGGGTGTGTCCTTTGGTCCTCTCCTTCCCGCAATGAGCTTGTTTTCTTTGGGGCTTCAGGGAGGTTGACCCCCGCATGCTCAGGTGTTTAATGCCGCATTTTTTTCATTCTTTGCTTTATTCTTCCTACTTATTAATTTATAGCAGTATCACGTGAAGTCTTCATGCTTGACTTCAACCCAAGCTGTGCAAGTCTCTCCCCATTACCCAACATAGTGTGTAGCTTACAGCTAACCAAATTGTTAGTCGGTCAACGTTGTTTTCGATATCTTTTGCACTGGAAGTTGCCAATTCGTGAAGAAAGTGACCATACTTTTAGTTACTGTCGCTAAAGCTGTGTCCAGGTTAACTCCAGAGTACTTTTGGCATTGATAACAGGATAACTGGACCCTAAAATGCCTTAGAGGATGGTTCGTGGGAAGCTGGATGAGACCGAGTGATGACATGTGAAGTTACAAGGTATATAACCCCACCTCACACAATTGGTAAAGCACGTAGACAGAGTTGGAATTCACGATGAATATTCCAAATGTCTTCTCTATTCTCAGGGTTATTTAAGCATTTATTAGTTTTATCATGATTGTTGGGCACAAAATTTGATAGACCTGTCTGGGAACCAAGTGGGCTCGAGCTACCCTCGTGACGATTTGTCACGAATCTCAAGAACATCCAGTTGCTGGTGTGACCTACTTCCTCCATCAGGTGCGTAATATGGTGAAGAGCCTTTTAAAAAACGCCCTCAGAAATAATTATCTTTTTAACAAGTAATTAGGCCATTTAGTAATACTTGGGCTGAAAAAAAGGCCCAAGGTATCAGGGGGAGAAAATTGATTGGCCAAAGGTGTGTTCAACCTGCCTATCAACGGCCTTTCCATTTAATACATAAAATTGGCTTTTTTAGCTAGTAAAAGTAATGACGCTTGTTTGATCATGATTGCATGTTTTGCAGCCATGCACACTACTGCCACTAATCGGTGGGATTTACACTTACTTTTTTTTTATTTCAGGTGGTCGCACAAAACCGGGTCGTCCCTACTGCCCTACTTACTAGCACTCACATCCACGTGAATGGTTGAATGGATGCTACGATCTAACCAATCACCTGCCAGATTAATAGGTTGACTTGGCCGTAGGTGCGTGCGTGCGTGCGTGCGCGTGCAGTCAACAGGCTTCTACTACCCCCAGGAATCGACCGGATGGCAAGTGTGCGTGTGTGTGTGTTTGTGCATGCACGTAAGCGTGCACCCCGTGTGTGTGTATGTGTGTATGTATGTAGGTGGGATGCCCAAGGCGGTACTGGTGGAGCTGCCCAGTCCTCTGTGGTGAGAATAAACTGCAGCCCCGTTGCAGCACACCGAGAGGGAAGGCAGAGCCGAAAGTAGTGCAACTCTTCCCACTTGCGTGTGTTTGTGAGCTTGTGGTGGCATATTCACTATGGTCGCCTCCCGTGGAATGGGGAAATGGAAAGTTCCTCTTAAGCATGGGATTCTTTGCTTCCTCTTGATCTCATGCTTCGTCTTTGGTGCTATTGGTGAGTTATGCACTTCTCCTTGCATCATTGCATGAATCTTCGTTTTGTCGCAACTGCTATGCTCGCATTTCCCCATTTCTTTCTCCATGCGGGAAGCGAAAAAGCAAATGAAATAATTCGAAACTTGAAGTTGAAGATGTGAAGTTGGATTGCGGCTGTCCCAAATGTCTCACGGCTTGATTTCTGAATCACCACCTACTGAGGTGGTGCATTGGAAAGTGATATCAAGAACAACCACACGACATCAACTTGTCCAAGACTAGCTTTTACCCGCTAGGCGATGACTACGGAGTTTACCGGTTATCACAACACTTATTAAATCAGTCCTTTGCGTTGCTTTTTTACTCCAGGTCAAGTCACAAGCCCGACGGAAGCAATGGGACCCCAAGGTCCTCGTGGCGATCCCGGTCCAGTAGGTCCAGAGGGTGCGGTTGGACCTCCTGGTCCTCCCGGCCCAATGGGACCGCCTGGTGTCGATGGAGCTCCCGGTGGGCCCGGTCCCCAAGGTCCTCGTGGCCCTCCTGGTAGGAACGGTCGTGACGGTATGCCCGGTGTCGCTGGTCCTCCAGGTCCTCAGGGTCTTCCCGGTATGTCTGGTGAGCCTGGTGCTACCGGGCCTCCTGGTCGACAGGGCTATCAAGGTCCTCCTGGCGACAAGGGTGATTCTGGTTTCGACGGTATGGTTGTAAGTTTCACCTTTCCATGCACTAAGGCCCAGAAAATCGAATAGTGTCCCAAAGAATAAAATGTTTTGTTTTCAATGTAGGGGTCTCCTGGTCCAGTGGGTCCCCCTGGCCCAGCAGGTCCCATGGGTCCCATTGGTCAGATCGGTCCAACTGGTTACCAAGGTTCTATCGGTCCCCGTGGTGAATCCGGAGCAGACGGACGCCCAGGATTACCAGGATCTCAAGGTCCCGTTGGTCCTCCAGGTCCTCCTGGTCTCTCTGGTCTGATTGGCCAAAAAGGTCAACGCGGTGAAACTGGTCCTCGTGGTTCCCGTGGAAATCGTGGACCCACTGGTCCGCCGGGAAGCGATGGGCCTCCTGGTGAGCCCGGAGCTGTGGTACGTAGAACTTTCAGCTTACAGCAAGATCTCTTTCCTATACAATTAAATGTTAGAGCCATGCCATCGCGTCCATTTGCAGCATGAAAAACATCCTGATTTGCAGTCATTTTATGTCAGAAGAATCGGTTTTAAGGGGAAGAAAAGGTGTTAGCTCAGGCGATGGGATTCGAGTTTGAAAAGCTCTGCACAGTAGTGTGTATAATTAAAAGAGATATCGTACTGCTCGCACCACGATAGCTTGGTTGAGTGACTTTGATGTAGGGCGAGCCTGGAATTGACGGTCGACCAGGACCGCGTGGAGAGGCAGGCGTAGCAGGTCCACAGGGTCCGATGGGTCCCGCTGGTCGCAGAGGTGAACGGGGTGCTGCGGGTAGGACCGGTGCACAAGGTCGCAAAGGACCCATGGGTGATCGTGGTGTCCCAGGACCCGTTGGTCCTACCGGAGCTCCTGGTCAGAAGGGCGAGCGTGGACAAACCGGTCGTGATGGTGACCAGGGTGAACCCGGACCTCGTGGTGACCAAGGGCCTACTGGCGCTACTGGACCCAAGGTGAAACATTGTGTTACCATGCTGTCATTGCTAAGACTTTATACTCTGGCCTATACCTTGATTTGTTTGAAATTGTCCTAGGGCTCTCGTGGTGAGTCTGGTCCTCCGGGACTTCCCGGCGCTCCCGGATTAGATGGACGCCCAGGTCTTGACGGAGCGCCAGGTGAGAACGGCCCACAGGGCGAGCCTGGTCTGTCTGGTCCTCCAGGTCCTATGGGTCGTCCTGGAATGGATGGTCTACCCGGTCCTCGAGGTGATATGGGCCCCAACGGAATTGACGGCGCTCCGGGCGTGAAAGGAGCTAGGGGCCCACCAGGTCCCCCAGGTCGGCCTGGAAACATGGGCAAACCTGGATTGCCTGGCACATCAGGTGCTCTCGGCCCACCTGGTCCCCCCGGACCTACTGTACGTGAAGTTTGGCTCATCTCAGCTAATTGGAACTTGAGCTGAAAGCACGCGAATTTCACATGAAACGTTTTCAGGGCACGCCAGGACCCATGGGTGAACCAGGTCCGAAAGGCGCCCGAGGCTTCCAGGGTCTACCTGGTGACGTCGGCGAACCTGGTGACGCTGGTCCCAATGGTTTGGATGGTGCTGATGGCCCTATGGGAAGCATGGGCCCTCCCGGATTCTCTGGTCCTTCTGGAGACCAGGGTCCTGCGGGTGCACCAGGTCCTGAAGGCGACCCCGGTCCACCTGGATTTGATGGCCCTCCCGGCAAAGACGGAAAACCTGGACCTCGTGGTAAGGATGGGAAAATGGGTCCACCCGGTGAACAGGGTGAACAGGGACCTGTTGGTCCTCGTGGCATTCGTGGCGAACGCGGTCCTTCCGGTGACAAGGGTATCGATGGTGAACCCGGTGATGACGGCGCTGCTGGACTACCCGGTCCTCATGTAAGTATATCGGAGCATATTCAATATTCTTAAAAATCTATGACCCAGATCTTCTTCCATGAAGATTTTTTACGAAATAATTATGGTGCCGTTTTCGATGCTCGAGGCGATAGATTTCCACGCCCGAGAATAGCTCCTACCTCTCTTACATGGGTAGCGATGATCGTTGAAACCCTTCAATCATCAAATCAGCACCGATGCTCACCATTTTTGAATACCAAGTCCATCTATAGAAAAGTCTACTGGAGGGAGCTCACCTCACTATGGTGACAGTTTTTGCGCCAAACAAAAAGGGTAGTCTAATTACCAAACAGAATTTCGACCTCACCTCCTCGCCTCGGCATATCACGTCGATAATGCGCGTTTGCACTTTCAGTGGGAGGTTATGGAAGGTTTTGCCTTGTTTAGGGTCCAGCTGGACCGCCTGGCCCGACCGGCAAAACCGGAGCCCCTGGTGAAGCCGGTGAAGAGGGTGATGAAGGTCCTCAAGGTCCATCTGGCATTCCTGGAATGGACGTACGTTGTCGCTCAATTTAGCATTGGTAAGAAAATTTTCCTTTTGCTAATTTACTGATATACACTCTTTTCGCGTTAAGGGTGTTCAAGGTCCCCAAGGTTTACGTGGTCCGCCTGGCAAAGAAGGAGTAACTCGTGAATTGGTTGCGGTGCCTGGAGGCGAGGGTCCCAAGGGTCCACGTGGCCCCACTGGTCCGTCAGGCCCTCCTGGTGACCAGGGTCCTAAGGGACTGGCTGGTGAGACTGGACCTCCAGGAATGCCTGGTGAGCCTGGGGAACAAGGTGCCCCTGGACCCCCAGGTGATCCGGGTCCTGATGGCAAACCAGGTGCTAATGGTGAAGACGGTCCTGAAGGACCTCCTGGTGAACAAGGTCCAATGGGTCCACGTGGTCCCAATGGAGAGCCCGGTCCCATGGGTCCTCCTGGTCAACCCGGTAAACCCGGTCCCGTCGGTCCCGTTGGACCTCCCGGCATGGCTGGTGAACCCGGTAAACGTGGTCCCACTGGTCCTCCAGGTCCATTAGGCGAGCGTGGTCCAACTGGACCTGCTGGTGCTAATGGAACCGATGGACGTGAAGGAAGAAAAGGACCTCAGGGACGACGAGGACCTGCTGGACCCCCCGGTCCTCATGGTGATGCTGGAGCTCCAGGTAAAGAGGGACCTGAAGGACCTCCCGGTCATCCTGGTTTTGTTGGTCCACCTGGTGAACCTGGAGCTGAAGGTCCAGAGGGCAAGGAAGGGATTGAAGGTGCTCAAGGTGAACCGGGTCCGGCTGGTCCCTATGGCATAATGGGTCCCATCGGTGAAGCTGGTGACCCTGGCCCAAAAGGTCGTCCTGGTCCTGCTGGAAAACGTGGAAATCAGGGAGCAGCAGGAATTCGTGGTCCCCAGGGTCCTCCTGGCCCTCCGGGTCCCATAGGTCTCGAAGGTCCTGCTGGATCTCCCGGCCTTCGTGGACCACGCGGATCTCCTGGTCCCAAGGGTGAGCCAGGTCCTCGAGGTGAAGATGGTGCTCCGGGCCCAGATGGTCCCAATGGTGAAACTGGTCCTCGTGGTCCTCAAGGACCCGCTGGACGTCGTGGAAAGGATGGTTCACCAGGAAAACGTGGTCCCATCGGTCCTAAAGGAGCTCCTGGTGGAAAAGGTCCAACGGGTCTTCAGGGACCTCCTGGTCACGATGGTCCTGCTGGCTATCAAGGCCCCATTGGCAAACGTGGCCCTCCTGGACCCGTTGGAGAACGTGGTCCACAAGGACCTCAGGGTCTGCGTGGTGAAACCGGTGAGGTGGGCGAAGTAGGTCCGATGGGTCCACCTGGAAATGACGGAGACCCAGGTCCGCCTGGTGTTCAGGGTCCCCCTGGTCCGCCTGGGCCACCTGGACCCCCAGGTTCTATCATGAGCATTCAGGCTCGTCGAGCGCCTACCAAAGGTCTTCTTTACGGTGATGACCCTAGAGCTGCTCGTCTCTTCGGAATGAACTCCATCAAATTTCCACGTGGAACTCAGGAGGTTCCTGCCAGAACATGCGCCCAATTGGCCGCTCACTTCCCCAACTATCCTGATGGTGGGTAGCTTATTTTTTTTCAACCAAACTGTTGCCTCATTTTTTTGTTTTGTTTGTGTTGAGGTTTTCTTTTCATATTAGGGTCTTACTGGCTTGATCCAAACGGTGGACGCACAAACGATGCAGTTGAGGTTTACTGCAAGATCAAGACCGGTGAGTCTTGCATTCGAGCCAAGCAATCCTTCCCAGTTAGGAAGTGGGGCTTACCCTCTACCAACAGTTCGGTATGGTTCCAAACCTACAACCAACTTGGAGAGGTGAGAATGATGTGCATTCTTAAGGTAGCCTGCGCAAACTTTTTTTGTGAATAGTATCACATTATCTTCTAGTTCGACTACGCCATTGATGCAGATCAGCTGGCCTTCTTGAAGGTGTTTAGTTCTCGTGCGACCCAGACTCTTCAACTATCCTGCCAAGGTCTCTCCGAGAGCGCAATTATGCCTGAACTCCTGGCTGATGATGACACGATATTGACAATGATGCATCCTAAGCGACGATTCAAGTTGAAAGAGAACCTCTGTGGGCAGGTCAGTTCTGAGTGCTGAAGGTTGTCTTGCCAAAGGGCTTAAAGCACTTCTAGAGTTTTATAGGTATCTCCGAGAAATCGACAATTTCAAATGTTAATTTTAGATCTCAGAAGGATCAACTGTGGTTCAGATCCAAAGCAAACCTTCCCGATTGCCGCTTCGTGATATCAAATTCACTCCTAGCGTCTCGGCTTTTGGTGTTCAAGTTGGAGAGGTCTGTTTCTCCTAGGTGCCGCCTGTTAACCACATTCGCACCTATCTCACAAAGCTGCTGCAACAGCTGAACCCTTAACTCCCGCCCCCGCTGCCGTCTTATTTTTCTCTCCCTCCTCTCCCCATTCCTCTCACTTACTTACCATTCTCTTTCAATTCCATCCCTTCTTTCCTCCTCAGTCGTTTGAACTTTAGTTTTTTGTTGATGTTCTTGTTGTTGGGGTTTTGTACAGCTATGCAACATGCAAATCACCAGCTACTTCTCTCGAGCTCCACAATCTCGTAGAGGAATAGCCAGGCACCGATGTTTGCAGAAATAAACTTTGCTGATCACTAAATTCACCAGACTTGAAAGGGGTTATTTACAGGCCACTTTAGAAGAGTTCTTGTCTATGCGGAGTGAGTAGACAGATCCGAGACACTTTGGTTAAGTAGACGGGGCGTAGACGGGTGTGATCACCAGCCCACTCAACTAATACCATATAAAATACCACCCAGCAAGATTTTGCTTCATGCACGCAAGCCAACTCTCAAACCAGTCAATGAACTTTGCCTCCTCCGCTGGCATCATACATCGCTTTGTTGGCAGAACGTGGATGCCTTATTAGCATGGCGTGAGGATTCTGCCCCGTCAAACCACCCTCTATCATGTGCTTTATTGATTCTCCTGTCAAGGCGTGAAGACTAAACCATAGTGCGTGTTCTGATTGGTTGAAATGGTTTTTTGGAGGGTGGCGAAAGGTCTCTTGAAGTAATCAGACATGGATTTTGATCATGCCTATAGGAGGCAAAAAATTTACACTCTTAGAAATCAGCAACGCAAAGAAAATGAGCCAGAAGTGACTCGTGTTGATAGTGCCATTACTGCACCCTACAATTCATTTACTGGAGTCACTTTACAAAAGGGCGCTGCACTTTCGACTGAAATGGAAAACTATAGGAGGCGAGTAATTGCTCTGCTGAACTTCTTTGACTCCATAGCTCCGCATTGGTGGGATCAGTTGCATCGATTCAATGGAGGTTGGGTGAAACGCCCAAGTAGGAGTGCGGAGTTAATAGTCAAGCTGCAGGCAAGATTGAAGGCGCGTCTCACACGTCTTACACCTAGAATGGTGATACCAGCTGCTGCAGCTGTGGTCACCATAGAGGAGAGTGACATTGTCTCGGTTCTGCCACAGAATCTCTTACACCCAACAAATCAACGCGCAAATCGTCGATCCAAACTGGGAAAATTTGAAAATGTCCAAGAAACTCTGAAACTGGCTTATTCCATTGCTCGACGTTTGGGAGAAGTTGAGAGACTAAAGCAGCAGTTAATTTTGTATGCGGTTGAGTGGATAAATGCTGATGGTAGGGACTTTTCTCTTAGAGCGCAAAGGCTGGCTCTGCTCACAAAAAATATTAAATACTGTCTCATTGAACGATTCAAGGGAGTACAAGCCCTCATTACTCATTACTATCGGCGGAGGTCCTCCAACAATTCAGATGATGGTGGAGGTGCTCTTCCTGATGGGATTGAAGTTGACTCCAAATCTCGCCTGATGTACGCATTTCGTGAGATTACTGCAGCAAGTATAAGCAACACTAGCATGGAGATTCTTCGAGTCATGACAAACGCCGATCTGACACTCGCGACTGATCCAGCATTCACCACCGACTTTATCGACTACTATTCACCAAATGTCCTCCCAATGTCAGCGTATACTCTGACCTCTGCCACCACTGACGTTTCTGGACAAGAAGAAAATGAACAGTTAGAGGAGGTTAAGGGAAACATGTTGGAAAATTTAGCTTATAATATAGACCATGAAATACCCACGAAATCACCAGAGCAATCTAGTCCTGACGCTTTACTGGATCAGCAAATTCCTTCAATACAGTCTTCATTTATGAGTAAGACACCTGAAATCCAGCGTCGCAATAGCCTTGGAAAGTCAGAAATTTCAAATGACTTTAAAGAGGACATTGGTTCTGACGAAGCAGGCGAGGAAGACGAGGAATTTGTTACCTTACCGGATATCAACAGCCACAGGCTACGCTGTTCCGATTCTGACCCAAGGCGGAGACGAGAAACTGCTCAATTTATCACAAAATTGCTTACGTTGAAAGGGTCCAAACCTTTTGCTGAAAGTGATGTCAAGTCATTGGGAAAACAAAATTCTCCACCATCACAAAAGCACATGAGTAGCAGCACCGCTTTGTCATCCACTTTACTTTTCCGACCCTCCAGTTTTGATGACAATCAAGGAAATGTTGCTACTCAGGCAAATTTTACTTTATCCGATGAAACTATTTAAATAATGGGAAACACGGTAAGGCGAAGGCACATCTCGATGTAGACTGAAGCGGTTGTCTCCAGTGCTGTTTTTTCTCTTGGCAAAACGTCAAGCACAGTCACTATTAGTCTACCAGATCAAAAGGTTGTTCAATCGAGGTGACCTGTAGATGAGTGGAAAACCATGATTTAGCGCACTCCTCTTGTAGTAGTAGCTCATTTCCTTTTCTACTCATGTCATTTGATCTTTGTTTGCCTGACATATTGTGATCTTGCGGAATTGTTTTCGCTTCCAATTCAATTTCAAATAAACATTTTAGTATTGTCTAGGTGTTTCTAATCACTCTATGCTATACGGCGATGCTTACTTTTTCTTTAAACTTTATAAAATATGGCCTTGAATTTGTTTGCTTAGAGAATCCATGATTGTCAAGACTTTTAAAACGTAAATGTATAGGTTCTAGCTGGCGAACCTTTATGCCATCAAATAATAGGGGGCGGCAAAACACGGCAGTAAATATCACAGTGACAAAAAAAATAACTGTGTGTAGACTTTAAGCTATGAAATGCATGTTACCTTCGGAGTGAATGGAAGTTAGTGCACCACTCTGTTGACTTTGGGGCGATCTGTTCTCCGATGGAAAAATGCGTAAGTAATTGCCTCACTATGGATGGTGATTCTAACCGGTTAACAGTTAAGCATCTGGCACGTGTGTTCTAAGTTAGTTCAAAGTACAATACGGTCAAACTCCACTTTTTTTTCTTTAGCGTGCTTTAGAATTGCTCGCAACCATTGCGCCTGTCGTTGTTATTGTCACACCTTTTAGCTCGCGGGACAGTGCTCACTGTGGCGAAGTACTTGTGCTGTGTCATAAAAATTGTGCTATCGTTGCCTTTTACACTGTGAACTCCTTTCCGAGTCCAAAAGCGCGTGCATGCTTGCCATTTAGAAATTGGCCCAATAACCTAGATGAGATGATAGAATACCGTAGAAGATATGCTCTGCCGATGAAAGACTCCGCATTTTTTGGAAAGTAGTTCTTTATTATCTCTCACTAAGGACATGAACCTAGCATAATGCCTAACGTCCTGCCTAGATCGGTCAGATAGTGCAGGGCAAAGCAAATCATGGCATTTCATTGTGAGCCTCATTTATGGACAGAAAACTCCCGAAAGAAGTGCGTCCAAGACCTTCCCAAGTTCATTACAACAGAAAGCAATTGGATTTCATTACGTCAAGTTTGGAAATTAATGTGAAAGCATTTACCACATTACTATCTCACCCAGAAGTGCTTGTCATATGACATCTAATTCTTGAATGGAAATAATTATGAGTTGCTCACTAAAGTACTTCACTCACCAGTGGGTGTGCTCACAGACACACCCATCTAACTCTGCCTATAAAAGCAACGTAGAGTAAAACTGATGTTCATTTCCACACCTGTGCATTAAAGAATAAATGAGTATGTCAGAGAGCCAAGTAGACGAGCGTATATACAGGCCCGGTCCCTCCTGGTACAACTCCTACCGCCACTTAATTCATCGCGCCGCCGATCGGATTCGATTGACAAATCATCCAGTGGTGACCCAACTCATGGCAGAGACTCTTGCTACCGTGTTCCTCATTTACTACGGTGATGGTGCGGTCGCTCAAAAGTTCTTCATCAATTCATCCTTTCTTGAAATCAGTTTCGGTTGGGGTGCTGCGGTTACAATGGGAATCATTGTCGCCGGTGGCAAAGCTTCTCCCGCCTTCATGAATCCGGCGGTCGCAGTGGCTAACTCGGTTACAGGCAGTCTGCGGTGGTCTCTCCTGCCTCTCTACATTGTGCTCGAAGTGATAGGTGCCTTCCTTGGAGCTGCATTGCTTCTCGCAGTGTACAATGAAAACTTGATACAATATGCCAATGCGCAGAACGATGGACGCTTCTACGTTAACACAACTGGTGGTATCTTCGTGGCCGGAAAGGGTTCCTCTGTTGGAGTTGCAGTACTTGATCAGATACTTACGACTGCTTTATTGATGTTTGGCTTATTGGCGGTGGGAGACGATCGGCTCGTCAAGAAGTCGGGTAAATTTGTACCTCTGCTAGCGGGTGTGGTCGTTTACATGGCTGTTGGCACCTACACAGCCAATGCAAGTTCTGCGTTAAATCCGGCTCGCGATTTGGGCCCTCGTATTCTTCTCCTTGTCTCTTGTAAGTACTTCGTCGTAGGCATTGCACACACAACACCACATAGCCTCCTCTCAGTAAGTAGTCCACTCTGTTCTGCATGGTGGCAACAAAATGACTAGAATTGATCATTCCTTATCCTTTGCACACTGTAGACTGGGGTGTGAGCGCATTCACGATAGACAACTACTACTTCTGGGTACCAGCCCTGATGCCGATTGTTGGAGCTGTCCTGGGAGCTATTCTCTACCACTTGTTAATCGGGCTCCACGCAACTCCCGTCGGAGATTATTCCACCGAGGAGGAGGAGGAGGACGGTTTCAACAACAGCGACGAAGACAGCGAGGTGAACAAGTACGACGACGCCAAGTAGAATCCGAAGGGAGGTTCAGCCATCCATGCGAGCAATGATTTCACTTGTTCAAAATAAATCACTTATTTTTTCTACCATGAAGCCAACACGACACACTACTTGAAATACATCAGTAACAATCCACCCAGCCTTTTACCGCAACCAACCCCAAACCCCACTTCGCCTCCAAACCTAAACACGGTAGCGCCAGCACCAAACCCAATCCGTTAGAGAAACGCCAACCCCTCCGAGTAGCTGGTTGGGTCAGACAAGGAGATAACCAAAACAAGACTAAGAGATGCGAAGACCGACATGAGTTCCAAATGCCTTTATTAGAGTATAAAACTATGTATACAGCTAGAATTAGCTCCAATTTACACCACAATTTGAGAATGATTTGTCAGGCCTACATCATACCGCCCATGCCTCCCATGCCACCCATACCTCCCATTCCTGGCCCTGGATTGTCTTCTTTGGGAATATCGCAGACAACAGTTTCCGCCGTGGTTAAAAGTGACGCAACACCCGCAGCATCCACGAGAGCTATGCGAACGACCTTCGTCGGGTCAATAATACCAGCTGCGATCATATCAACGTATTTATCGTTCATAGCATCGTAGCCGCCATTAGGCTCCATACCCAACACCTTCTGCACGACAACAGACGCGTTGACACCAGCGTTATACGCGATAGTGTAAGCGGGAGTTTCCAGGGCTTTCTTCACAATGTCAATGCCTATAACGATGAATCAGACGTCAGATGCAAAGTACGCACACCACACAGAGGAAATGGCGAAACTAACCGATTTGTTGGTCCTTGTTTTTGACCTCAATCTTGTCGAGAACTTCAATACATCGTAACAGGGCAGCACCACCTCCAGGAACGATACCCTCCTCAACAGCTGCGCGAGTTGAGTTCAAAGCATCCGTGTAACGATCCTTCTTTTCAGAAACCTCTACCTCGCTGCTTCCACCAACTTTGATGACGGCAACGCCGTTAGATAGCTTTGCAAGGCGCTCTTGCATCTTTTCCTTTTCGTAATCACTACTGCTAGCACTAATTTCGTCGCGAATTTGGGAAATGCGCTTTTCAATATCGGCTTTATTACCCTGGCCACGCATAAAGAGCGTGTCGTCCTTGGTGATGACAACCTCGCCAACCCGGCCCAGATCCTGAAGTTGGGCATCCTCGAGTTTGTACATATCAGCCTCATCACCGAAGACCTAAGACGCAGGGAATGTACACAGGCAAATAACCTACCACACCACCAGACGCAATAGCCATATCACGCAGCGTATTCTTGCGATTGTCCCCAAATCCTGGTGACTTGACGGCACAAACTTGGAGACCAAGTTTCAAACGGTTAAGGACAAGAGCAGTAAGCGCTTCGCCCTCAACATCCTCAGCGACAATAACGAGAGGCTTCTTGTGCTGATGAACGGCCTCCAAGATGGGAATGAGGACCTGTATGTTATTTATTTTCTTCTCACAGAACAGAACACAGGCATCCTGAAACTCGCAACGAGCACCCTTCTCCGTGTTGATAAAGTATGGGGAGATGTAACCGCGGTCGAACTTCATTCCTTCAATATATTCAATCTCGTCAAACAGGGTTTTGCCGTCCTACGAATGTCAGTGAGAACAAAAAAAGTACCTTGACAGTGATCGTACCATCATTTCCCACCCGCTTCATTGCATCCGATATGAGATCGCCAATAGAGGTATCGCCATTTGCGGAAATTGTAGCGACCTGCGCGACCTCCTCTGGTGTAGTAACAGGCCTTGACATCTCCTTCAGATGTTTTACGGCTGCATCGACCGCCATCATTACACCGCGTCGAAATTCAATAGGATTTGCACCCTTGCTTATCTTCTCAAAACCCTCCTTCGCGATCGCACGTGCCAGCACGGTAGCTGTAGTAGTTCCATCACCGGCTTCTTCGTTGGCGTTGTTGGCAACATCTTGAACCAGCTTGGCACCAATATTCTGAAATTTGTCCTTAAGTTCAATGCCCTTAGCCACCGTAACACCATCCTTGGTAATTTTTGGTGACCGCCACTGACTCTCAAGAATCACATTGCGACCCTTTGGACCCATCGTAACGGCAACAGCATCAGCAAGAACATCGACACCAACAAGCATTGCAGCTCGGGCTTCGGCACCAAACTTAACATCTTTAGCAGCGCCTCGAGCAACCAACTTGCATACAGAACCCGCAAAACGAGAGGAGAACGCAGCACGCAACATGACGACCCTACCACGATTCTGGAATGGGTTTGCTCACTCAAACAACTCGCAAGGAGCAAACACAACATCAAGAATCTACTCATGAAAACAAAAGGTTAGGGCGAAATTAACATATAAGTTAAAAGTTCTTTAAATTAAAAGCAGCGAAAAAGCAGAAGGTTATACAGTTGTTCTGTTCCATTTATTTAAGGGTCAGTTATTTTCTGATTGTGTTTGTATTCATGTTGGTGGCTATTATAGGCTTGTATTTATTGACTTAAACTTAAGCATTTATTTATAAGGCGTTGATTTGCATCCAAAGCAATGTATTAAAGGATACTTCAACTAAGAACATTCCATTGCATGTTTTAATAAGCACTTTTTAGCAAAGCTTGTTTGCTTAAGCCCAATAATTTTATTTTACTATCCGAACAAGTTACCTTGCAAACGTTTTTCTGGATGCGGTATTAGCAAACAATAATTTGCTCGCTTGTTTAAATGCGTAGACGGCTTAAGTCGACCTCGTGGCTTGGAATGGCGCCACCGATCCTCAGTGGGAATGCGATTGGGTCGCGTGCAGCTTTTTGCATTCTAAGTGTCTTTACTGTCTCCCCTTAACCTGTCCCTGTTTTCGGGGGGCCTAAAATCGGAGACAGAGAGAGTAATTTGTGTCTTGAAATACGAGGGCAATCAAGTCTCACGCTGTATGCTGTTTACCCCCTTCGTTGCATGGCGTTCAGCACATGCTTTAAGCTTCTAGAATTTCCCCAAAGTTGGTGTGTGGTGTGCGTTGACTTCGGAGAAGGCTCAGGGCATGGCATTTGCATTGACTATTGTAAAAAAGGTGTGCTAGAAATGGGCAAATTTGCCGTGTGGGTCGCGGTAATAGTCATACCCATCCGATCAGGAAGTTGTGTGAATTGATTATGCTTAGCTATGAACTGGTTGCGTTGGGTGCCGGCAGGATTAAGTTTAGCAATAGTTGAGGTTTCAGGACCTGCCAAGGTGTGTACCTCACGTTGGAAAAGGATGCAGAGGACTTAGAGTACTTGTGGTAAATGAGGGAATCGAATCAATGTCTGTGGGCTTGACGTCAGTTGAGTCCTTTACGAATATTTGGATGATTGGTCGAATGGTCCTGGCACAGTGACGCCTTCCCGTGTAGTGGTATGTAAATCGCCAGTTCTTAGTATTCCGCTATGTTAAGACGTCGTGAGAAGGCATGCGGAAGCATCGAGGAGACGGTAAAGGGAAGGCTGCATCAAAAGAGTAAATTTTTCGCATCAAACTTTTTAAGTCAAATAGTAATGGGGGAAAAGTCAAATCCCATCGGTCATTGAAAGAAGTAGTTTCTGGTAAACTACACAGGAAAAAGAAGTAAGTTGGTTTTGTTTTCTTTTTATGAGATTGCATTTTTTGTAGAAACGTATCAGTAAAAGCTGGTCCCATACCAGTGGAGAATTGTGCAAAATTACCTGAGGATAATGGTTGTTATGCCAATCCACCACCATCTTCGATAGAAATAGTTGCAGAAGTTAATGCTAGTGTGGAGAGGAATGATCCACCTCCAAGCTCGGAATTTGGGCAAAACAGTGATGCTGATGTGATGAAACCCACCGGACACTCTGAAGGCGATCCAACCACTACTGCAAAGGATTGCAATGAGATTAAGGAAGACATCCTGGGTAATTATGAAAACCCCTGCGAAGTATCAGGCACTGAAGTAAATGCCATGACAACGAATGTTACGCAATCTGGAGGAGCTCTAGCTACCGATACGGACGATTTTAACGATGGTAGAGGAAACTTTCCAGAGGTCAATCAAACCTGTGATCCAGAGTTAAGCCATGAAGAAAGCCCCACACCAAAGTATGCGCCGGAGCCTCCTTCGTCCAGTCCCATTGAGCACTTTAGAGAACCTTTGACCGTCAATACAAGGGAGAGTGACGTGGCGAGGGAAAACTCCCCGGAAGCTTTCCTAAGCCCTGAGGCAAAACCACACTCTGAACTAAGCTCTGCTCCCATTTTAACCACGCAATTTGCACCGCCTCCAACTACTAACACAAGAGAGCATGACGTGGATAGGGAAGACTCCTCAAAGGCTGATTTACACCCCACAGCGAAAACAAGCGCTAATGTAATCTACACAACCCCTCAGATCAGTTCAGCTGTACCTGCCAGCACAGAGAATCACAAAGTGACAACTAGCGTCAAATCCTCCGAATCAGGGAGTAAATCCAAGCCACAATCTGATAGAGATGATGGCAATAATGAGCAGCTCCCTTTTGAAGATCGGAAAAAGTTATTTGAAAAGAAAGCCAATGCTAGTTGTCTACAATCCACCAACAGAGCTGTGAAGGCACCTTTGACTGGGAGCACGAAATCAACATATCAATCAAGTGTGGTAAAGCCGTCTGTTGACGAGAAGTCAAATAAAGTGAACAAGTCAGCATCCTCAAGTGCTACTGCCGCCTCTTCTTCCTCTTCCCCAAAGAGGTCTCCAGGTAACTGTAAATCTGTTAATAAGAAGGACGATATTGACAGCGACAGTGACGACGACGATGATGATGATGACTCCAGCTCCGACAGTGACTCCACTACATCCTCTGATGATGCGAAGGAAGAAGGCGATTCCAGTCGATTGACAAGATTTTGAAGTAGGGATGAATAAAAGAAAGGATTTTGCATTCCACATTTTTTCATAACACCCTCCCCATTCATCTATCGAAAACTTGGAGCTTAATAAAGACTCTCTATAATTCATCTTTTTTTCGTTATCTTTACTGCTTTTTCTTAAAAAAGAAGGAAGAAAAGTTGTGAAGGGCTATTTTTTTGTGGGTAGCATATTTTTTTCTTCAAAGAACGTAAGTATTTTACGATCGAAGAGTGTTGCTTTGTTTCAGTAATCCTTTCACCCCTCACGACCTACCCTCTCCCTCTGGATAGGTCTAACAGGCTGCTTAGTTGTGGCTGGCCCACACCTAATTGTTCTAGAGAGATGCTGAAAGGAGGTGGCAAATGGAATGAGGCATTCCTGGAAGTCATGAAAATCCACTTCGGCCCCTGCTCCACACGACTCAAGCGGAGCACACTCTGGGCACTTTTAATGGGACGAGGTGAATGTCGACCATTTCCCTTCCCCTTCCCCATTCCTTAACTTCCGCCTTTATAGCCTTGGATAGTAAATAGATAGAGGAAATATCTGAGATTGTGGAGATTTTAAAGTTTTGGTCTCCGTCTCAACCCGCTGTGATGTTGTGGACTTCAATCACTTAAATAACTGATGTACTCTATTAATGCCCGCAGTTTCGATGGTTTCAGCCAACATCAGCAGAGCTATCACGAGTGATTGAATGATTGGTGAAATGGTCCTGCCATACCAACGCCTTCTCATATAATACTGTCTACATCACCTGCTCTCACTGGGTAGCCTGATACAAGAACGCATCGTGAAGAAGGTATGCGGAAGCTTCGGGGACCAAGCAAACAGAAGAACGCATTAAAAGAGTAGATTTATTCATTATACTTGTTTACTCACATCGTAGTGCTGGAGAAGACAAGCCTCATCAATCACTCAAAAAGCAAATTTCCAATAAACTAAAACGTAATAAACCGTGAGTTCATTGTAGTTTACTTATGGGGCCATTCTCTTTATAGAGAAGATGCAGTTGTCTTTGGTCCAATAACAAAGAACACGGATGGAGAGCATTTCTTATTGCCACCGATATTATCAGAGGATTTAAAAGAAACTCCTAGGTCGAATGGTGTTTATGACATTCCAGTACCACCTTCGGCACAACAGAGAGTAGGAGTGAATTTTTGCCCAAAGCGAAGTGGGGAGCGTAATAATACTGACACGTTGTCACAATCCGACTCCGGGCTAAGCTCTGGTTACAGTGGAAGCTCTAAAGGAGCTCCAACTGCAAACACGAGGAAGTACGATAGGCCTTTAAATGGCCACTCGAAAGCATTGCATCAAAACGGTGTGAAAAGACAATCTGTCAAAGAGAGGTCGCGAAAAAGCAGCAGTACATCTTCTTCATCTTCTAGTACCTCTACTTCCTCGTCGTCGTCTTCAGGCAATAGTGATGATTATGATGATAGTGGTGATGATGACAGTGATCGCGACAGTGACGATGACAGTGATAGCGATAGTAACGATTCCAGTTCAACTTCACTTTCTTCTGACTCATCGTCTGACGACTCCGCATCATCATCTTCTTCTTCGTCAGATTCGTCAAGTTCTTCGGGCAGCTCGAAGAGTTCATCCAGCGATTCAAGTTCTGATAGTGACACCTCCAACTCCTCTTAAGATGAGCACGCAATACCCGTTTCAAAAAGGCCCGCAAACAGATGAAAAAGGGGGGAAAAAAATTACATTGGGGAATCTCTTTCACATTTCCTAATTTGGGCTAAATAAAGGTACTTACACATTAAAATCTCTTGTGTTTGTCCTTTCTGCTTTGAAGTTATGTGATTAAGCAATGGAGAAGAAGAGGATTATAGGAAGTGCAGAGAATAGCAGTTAAAGTGCACTGACTTTATATTTTTTTATTCAGAAAGTATCTTACCCCCAATGAATGTGACGATGTTTAATTACTACCCCACTCCACCCCCTCCTGACCGTCTTCTTGACCCCTTTACAGTAATGATCGCATTTTGAGATCCACATTTCTGGGTGTCATAAAAAATTCCCCTTCTGGAATGCCCTCCGCCCCCACCCGATGCCATGATGATGAGAAATGTTAGTCACTGGCCTTAAGAAAGCTGCACATTTTCCCTTTTCTACTGCCCGGTGTATATTATTGGGTTGAGAAGAATGTTGAGAAGGGAAATGGATGGAAGGATCAGATTCCACCTGCGCCTGTGGAAACGAGTGACTTTTACTGTGCCACGGGAGCTTATTCACATCGTTCATTGGAATTTGGAAGACTTTAACCGATTGCAGTAACTGCAGCACTCAAATTACTGTCTGAAGTCTAAACTGCTTCAACAAACTCCACGCCATCACATTCTCCTGCAATAGTGCTTTAAATAGCCTCTCAGCTTTGATAACGCGGTGTGATAAAGTGTGCCGCCACAGTAAGAATAAAGCAAAAAAGGCTTCGTTAAAAAAGGTGAGTTGACTCTTTAAACTCTCCTTTACTTTATGAGGAAAAAGATGAAGTCAAGCCTTATCACCCACTTAGAAGGCGGCCGGCTAATAGTCCACACTGAAAAAGAAGTAAGTGGACATCTTGCTGCCTTTCTGGGGTCATGATCTTGGCAGGAAGGAATCAGTAGAAGGTGGTCCTACGCCTTAACCCAAGCTCAAACCAAAAACTTCAGCACCGTCGACAAAAACAAAGGCCAAAGCCAATTATGCCGATCCCATTCCACTATCCGGAGGATCTCCGCCCACCACTGCCTCCAGGGTATTTGAAGAGGCTGCGGAAATCCCCTAGAATAATTTTAAATACGCTAATCGAAACATACAAATCGAAGTAAGCCTCATGGAAAAGTTTAGAACGCCACCCGCTACGGTTAGAGGAGCCCCAACTCTCAACACGAGAGCGTTGATAAGACTAAGCAAGGTTGCTGGGCGGTCATTTACAGCCCAGAGGAAAACGCACTCCCTAAGGTTAGCTCTGCGCTAACGAATGCAACCAAGCTGCCTTCATTCAGTCCCACTGGGCGGCTTGGAGGAGTCCCAACCATTAAAGCAGGGGAGTTTGGACAGAACTCCTCAAGGGTACACCAGAACTTAGCTGCAAATCTAGCCTTTGGGATGAATGCATCGCAAAAATAGCATGGAAAACTAATTGTATGTGGCTAACAACTCCATGGCAAAATCTAGCACTGAAATAATTGCTAGGTGTCGACGGCTCAAGACTTTTCCGGTCAGTTCTACTTAACACGCCAAATCGACCCCACCTCTCATAAAGTAACAGCTGAAGCCAATTCCTCAAGTAGAGAAGGTGACAGTGATGAGGTGCTCTCTTCAACGAAGGACTAACACTATTGAAAAGGCAAGTAATGCTAGTCGTTCTTACACCACCGCTAAAGACGTATAGACACCTTCAGCTGGTAGCTTGAAATCGTCATATCAACCCATTTATCCAGGACGAGTCAGGTAAATTGAACAGATCAGCATCCTCAGGTGCTGCTGCCTCTTCTTCTTCGAAGCGGTGGAAGACGATGATGGTGACAGTGGTGAAGATAGCGATGGTGTTAGGTATGATCGGAGCTTGGACAGTGACTCCACCGCCTCTGAGATTCTTTATCACCTTATCCATTCGTTCGTATATTTGAACTTAATAACAGATATTACGGCAGTTTCTTTTGGTAAATTCTTTCTTTTTTTAACTCATTCTGCAGGTGTTTGGGAGATTGAGTTGCACCGTCTTTTTTTTGCCTTACGTGAATATGGGTGTGTTTTTTGATGCTCTACCACACCCACCACCGAAGCCTGCTTGGCTTCACGGTTGTGGGTAGCTCATCTTGATGGAATGAGTAATCTCATTTAATTATTTTAGGAAGACGTTTGACTTTGCACATCAGTCATCAAATACTGGGACCGGCATTTCTGGATGTCGTTAAAAATCCTCTTTCCCCACTCCCCCTTCCCTCAACCCACCCGACCCAACAAAACGCATTGCTAGCCGCTTTCAATAACAAAGTGGTGAAACATTTGTGACTTTTTTTTTCTTCTTCTATGTCTCCGCCTTTTTGATCTTAGAATGGAAGGGAATGAGTGGAGACGTTGGAATTTGGGTTTGATTGGGAAACCAGCATCGTTCTCCGCCTTTAGCAACTTGAGAGCTCTACTGAATCACAAGATACATTTACTCTACCCAGTAGAATGTAGAAGATCTCAACCACTTGTAAATGAGGGATCCGATTAAGTTTTACACTTTTTTATAGCTTTGACCAACGCCAGTGGCGCATTCTACGAATAATAGAATGATTGGTGGAATGGTGCTGACGCACCAACGCCTTCTCATATAATGGTGCCTACACCTTCAGCTTTTACTCATTGCCTTAGCTTGGTAGCGCATGGCGAGCAAATCCAAGCTGCAATCAAGTGAGGGTGGTGTCACTGATACAATTCTCCCTTTCAATGAAAGGTTGCAGTTATTTGAAAAAGGATGTAAGAGAAATGGTGCTCAATCCAATATGAAGAATGGAAACGCTCATTCAAATGGTAGCCTGAAATCATCATCTCAACCAGCTGTGGAAAAACAATCTGCCAAGAAGAAGTCAAAAAAACACCAAAGTTCTTCTTCTACCTCTAGTTCTTCTCCTTCGTCATCGTCTTCAAGCGATAGTGATGATGACGATGACAGCGACAGTGATGATGATGACTCCAGCTCCACTTCATCGTCGTCTGACTCATCATCCGATGACTCCTCGTCATCAACATCTTCTTCTTCGTCAGATTCGTCTGATTCTTCGGATAGCTCGGATAGCTCAGATAGCTCATCCAGTGACTCCGATTCTGACAGTGACTCCTCCACCACTTCTGAGAGTGAGAATGACAAACCCGTTTCGAAACCAAAAACAAAAAGGTGAAAGTCAAATAAAACAAGACATTCCATCCGAGGTGTTCTATCACACCTCCTCATTCATTGTATTATGATTTTGGGCTAAATAAAGATGCTCCTACTTTCCAATTTTCTTTGGATAATGGGGTAAGAGGAGGGAGAGTGGGGGTAGTAATAGGGATGTTTTATCCTTCAAGAGTAAAGAATGGCTTGACTTTAATGATCCCTCGCCCCAACCCTATCCTCTCTGGTTTTATTTAATCTGGCTTTTTGGTTACGAATAGCGCATACTGAGGAAGTGCATTTTCCTCCTTTACTTGTTGTAGGAAGACGTTGGAAGGAGGTGACAGATGGGATTACATGTCAATGCACAAATATTATGACTGACAGTTCCCAATGTCATGAGATCCCCTCTCCTCCACTCCAACCCTGAAATGAAGTAATTTAAGTTCCTTTCTCTAAATAAGTGCCATAAACCTTGGGGCAGTATTGTATTTGCTCATTTTCCCTTTCTTCCTCTACCTTCACATCCTTGGGTCGAGAAGAATGCACTGTAGAAGCGGTGTGGTCTGACTTTTGGGGAGATGTTGAGAGGGATCAGAGTCGACCCACTTGGGAAAATGAGCGACTGCTACTGCGCTACGGGATACCTTCACTTTACCTGTTGGAGAGAAGAAAACATTAACCACTTGAGGTAACTGCAGGAGTCAAATCAATGCCTACAGTCCTGGTTGCCTCAACTAACGTCAGTGGCACATTGAAGAGTGATTGAAAGATTGGTGTAGTGGTTCTGGCACACCAACGTCTAATCATATAACAGCGCAAACATCTACTTTCAATAGCTATTTACTTTTAAAAACATTTTATGAGCAACGCTGAGGGGGCTTTTATTGCTGGGCGCGAAGAAGCACGCACTAAAACAAATTGATGGTGAAGTACACCAAAAAAACTGTGAGTAGATTTTTTTTCCAGGAGAATATTCGCTTTTTGGGGAAGAATTGATTGAATATGATCCAACGGTCGACCATCCGCACTAGAAGGGGAGTGGGATAAACCTCCTGGAGGTTGAAGGGGATGCTATCACGGTGAGAAATGCTTCACCTACTAGACTAGAACTCAAATAAGGTGCTAAAAGCCGTCTCTGAGGCCCGTTCAATCCTGAAGGACCCTCTGCAGGAGCTCCAGGTACCAACACAGGAAATTTTGAGAGGTCAGGGGCAAGTCTCGAGGTTCATTGAAACTTCGTGGCAAAAGCAAGTATTGCGCTATAGCCAAGGATGAGGGGCCACTTCAGTTAGCTGGTAAGGCCTAAATCAACTCCTCTTAACAACACTTAGAGTCACGGTGCAACAACTGGTGCAAAAACCTTGGAAGTAGATGAGGGCAAGGATGAACTGTTTCCAATCAACGCTACCATCTCCATTCCAATCATCCACGTCATTGCCCTCTAGTTTCGCCTTTTTTCAGCCCTCGTCTTAAGACAATTTCAAATCTCATGGTGGCGGTTATTGCGTTAGGGTCGATGATGATAAATGATTTGGTCTATGACAACTTTTCCAGCTGAAAGGTAGTGCTGTGAAAAAAAACAAAAAGGAATGGAGAATTCCATTGAAGAATCGAAATCACGAATTGCCACTTATCTACCAATTAATTTAGACTCGACAACAATGCTCTTGACAATTTGTGCTTTGAAGGAGGAGAACTGCTGGAGGTTGACAGCTGAAGTATTCCATTTTTGTTTTCTCTAATGGCGGGAAACAGTCGCACCATAAGTGAGTGTGACTTCGTTTTAATGCTTCCACCCCCTCTTCTCCTCCTCCTCCTCTGGAATGTAAACCTGACGTCTTGGTGATGGTTAGTCCACGTTAAAGGAACAAGTTGTTCCCTTTGGGAAGAGGATGAAACATGATGAAAAATGCGCTTACACATTAGCAAACCAATGGTCTGATCTTCATTTCTGGGTGACATAAAATCCCCTTCCTCTCCCCCTCCTCTCCGGACCTCTATAAGGCGCTTTGCTAGTCCCTTCCGCCAATCAAGGTACATAAATAATGAGACAGCCTTGTATTTGCTCATTTTCCCTTCCAGCTCCACTTTTTAAATTCTATAATGAAGAATGCACAGAGCATGCATCCAAAAATGCGGAAGTTTCGGTCTCATGAGGGAGTAGGCGTGATAGAGGGTGAGGGTCAATCTCTGCCTCTGCTGAGCCAAAAGACATCATCTACTCTACTCCTCTGGATCTGAAAGACTTCATTTTTTGTAAATGAAGGACTCAAATCAATGCCTTTGATTCTGATTGCCTCACACAACGTCAGCGGTGCATTCACAAATTATTGAATGATTGGTGGAATGGTGTTGACACACCAACGCCTTCTTGTATAATGGCGCCTACACCTCCTGCTCTTACTAGGTGCCCCAATTTGATAGCACTTTCTGAGTCAAGATATGCGAAAATTCCGAGGTCTAAGAAAGAAGAAGCAGACACCAAAAAGGTAAATTTATGCATTAAACTTGTTTACTTAAATTATAGAGTCGAAAAGACCAAAACTCATCAATCCTTAAGAATGCGTTTTTATACTAAACTACACCGAAAAAAACGGTAAGTCTGGTGTTGCTTTTCATTTCCGAGGACATTTTTCTTTATAGGGAGAAACCTGTTAACCCTGGTCACGTTGGGCCTGCTGCGGCGGATGATGGTTATGCCAACCCGGTTCAAAGTTCGGCAGAACAGTCGCCAAAGCGATTGCTGGCTGGGGGAACCATTTACCACCCTCAGCCACAGATCCCAAAGAAGTTGAAGAAGAAGAAGAAAGTGGTTCTGATTCTGGGTCAGAATCTGTCTCTGAAGAAAGTTTTGCTCATACCAAATCTATTGGAGAAGCTCCAGCTACCACTACAGGGGAGTACAGTGTACCCAATGGAGCGCCCAAAGCAGAATCAAGCACTGCTAAAAGCACTGCGCCAAAGAATGCAATGCAACCATCTTCACTAAGCACTACTGAACACACTCCGAGGGTTGATAAACCCTCCAAGTTTAATTTAAGAAGTGAAGTAAAAATGACGTCAAAGAATGAAGTTCCATTTCAGGTGCCTAGACCTTCTCCATTCGATCCTATCAGACAAGCCAAATTAACTGCACCTGCCAACACTAAGAAGCAAGAAGTAACTAGTGGAGTCAAATCCCCTAATGGTGATGGTAAATTCAAGCCAAAATCAAGTAAGGATGGTGTCACTAATGAGGTTTCACCCATTAATGAGGGAAGAAACCTCTTTAATAAGGGAAGTAATGCTAGCCGTCCTCAATCCACTGCCAAAAATGAAAAAGCACCCTTCACAGACAGTGTGAAAGCGTCACATCAATCCAGTGCCGCAAAACAATCGGTCAAGGAGAAGTCACAAAAGCGAAAAGATTCATCCTCTTCTTCAACATGGTCTTCAGATGATTTAAAAGTTGATAATAGTGGCAGTGATAGTGACGATTTTTCCAGCTCAAGTTCATCTTCCTCCGACTCATCTTCAAACGACTCCTCCTCCTCATCCTCATCCTCATCCTCTTCGTTATCATCGTCGTCATCATCATCGTCAACATCATTCCATTCTTTAGACTCGTCAACTTCTTCGGAGAGTTCATCCAGTGACAGTGACTCCTCCAGCACCTCTGAGAGTAAGCATGCGAAACCAGTCTCAAAAAGAAAAGCAAAAAGGTGAAAAAAGCATGGGAAAACAAAGCATCCCATTCGAGATTCTGTTCCCCACCCCCTCGTACATCGTGTTATAGATTTGAACCTAGTAAAGATACCCCATTTTGACACTTCCTTTTCGGTTATTCACTCGGCTTATTGTTTATTTAGTTATACAATGGAAGAGAAAGAGGAGGAGAGCACCTAGAAGGAATAAGTTATCCTCTTTAATTGTTCGGGGATGGTTTCAGAAAGGGGTAAATAAGGGGATTATGATTAACATTTCTGAATGTCATAAAACTCATCCTTTCTTCTCCCACCCGCACCCATAACAAGGCGAAATGACAGTCACTTTCCCTAAGTAAGAGAGCTAAAAATTGGGGGCTAGATCAAGAGGACTGTTTTGAGGAGTGCCTCTGTTACTGTGGAATTCTTGAGCTTAAGATTTGATTTTCATTTACTCTAACTGATTGCCAACTCATTTAGTGGAACGAAACAGTCAAAGCACCTAGCAAATTGAAGGCACCTCTCAAAAAGAGAAAAATAGCTTGTGCAATTAAATTACAAGGTATTGGTGGAGACTTGAAACACTGTGAGAAGTTGTAGAAGAGTACCAAAGGCCTTATATGGAGAAGCGGTGTTTCACTTGTCGCCTACGTCCCAGCCAATTTTAGAAACAGTGGTGATATTCTCACGCATATGGAGATGTGCAAAAGGTTGATGATTATCGTGAGAGCATTGCTCTGGCAAATTGCTTTTGGGTGATGTTTGTCAAAGAGATGTTTTAGTCATTCTTACCTCTACCAGTTATGGCCTTCACTACAGGGGGGTAATGTTTATTCAGATGTGTTTAACAACAGGAGTCACATTTTCATCGCTGTTCCGCGAAGCCTTTCAAAAGTACTAACGATTGTCCGTAAAACTCTCTCATGGAAACTTAAACAATAAATTGGGTAGAATGATGGTAAAATCTGCCATACTTCCGAGAATTCGGTATTTTGGTAAAAAAATACGCCAATAGGGGTAGATTTCAAGCAGTTTAACCTGTTCATAATACTCTTGCTACTGAGTTTTCTCGACGTGGATGGAGCTTGATGTGCATTAGAAATTGAGGCCGTTTTCGTGTAGTAAAAATTCCCTTCGAATCCATGCAGGTTGTGCTAATTGGGAGCTTATATGTTTACAATTACTGCACGTAAGAAAAATTTACATGCCACACAGATCCGAATAAGATTATTTTATTTCCTAAACGTTCCATGTCGAAAACATCACACATTAGGTTAATTTCACCCACGTACCAAAATTCACAACGCTTTGTGCCATATTAATTATTATACGCAGCTTGCGAACTTACAATCATGTTATTTAGTTTAAAATTCTACAGGTGCTTGTTTGTGTCGATCTTAGGTCACCCGCATTAATTGAGCTCTTCTGGGACATGAGTGGTTTGATATTGTTTGTTTATTAACAGCTCTATCTATCAACCTTCAGACGAAGTTGGAGCTATTGTTCTTGATCTGGGTTCGCATACTTTACGTGGTGGGTTCGCTGGAGAGGATACGCCCAAGGTTGACAAATACTACTTTTGTTAATCGAATCCACTAGCTCGATATGCCAAGCTATATCGGATGCATTCCCCCAAGGGACGAGTCGTCATTAACAAAGCGCATCATCGGAACTAATATTTACGTGCCCTACGAAAGAATGGAGATCACGTCTTTTATAAAGGAGGGGTTAAGTAAGTCTTTGTATCATATATTCACGCCTTCCAGTCGAAGATTGGGATGTTTTTGAAGATGTCGTCTCCCACATTATCAACTTTTTGATTCCGGTTGAAAAGTCCCAGCACCCCATCCTCCTATCCGAGCCGCCTTGGAATCCGAAACTAAAAAGAGAAAAGTTGACCGAAATTTTGTTTGAAAAATTTGAGGTACCACCTTTTTCATTTTTCTACCTTAGGTTCCTGCGTTTTACCTAGCTAAAAGTGCGGCCCTCGCATGTTTTGCGAACGGTCGCCATACCGGCCTAGTGTTGGACTGTGGAGCTTCGTGTGCCTCAGCAGTACCGGTTTACGACGGGCGTGTTCTTCTGCAGGGCGTTGTTCGCACGCCTTTAGCAGGGGATTTCATTGCTCGACAATGCGCCAAACTGATCAAAGAGGAGTTGAAGACGGAGCCCATCCCTTACTACAGAGTCGCTGCGAAAGTATGCCATTTCCATTCTTAATGGGGCGTACCTTTGATTTGGGTGTCTTACCTACCGAAATGTTAAACTCACGTAGTTCACCAACGCATAGCTGCCAAGTTTCCTAGGGAATGCGGCAAGTTTCACCATTACTAGGGTGGTCTGTGAGCGTTCGATCGATGTCCGAAGAAACAAATTGGCCTGCTTATTATGTGTTTCTCATTTATTTGCTTACAACATAAATGCGAGGCTGTCCATGCAAAGCTTTGCAGCTCTGGAAAAGATTAGGTAAGGTTCTGATGTCCCAGTGTTCAAATGGGCTTATCCAGGCATTCCACATTAACATTTTATTCAGGATCCGGTGAAAGATCGAGAGGCGCCACGTTGGACCGAAAAGAAATTACCGCCACTTACGGACTCGTTTAAATCCTTCATGGAACAGGTCCAGTCCTCAATTGTTGAAATATCTACTACATAGGTGGCATGGTGCTTTCCTCTACTACTCCTTTTATTATTTAGCCATTTTTATGCAAACATGGTGCAACAGTTCTTAATTGTAGGACTTGCGCAAGCCGCGAAAGTTGACTAATGAGTAGATTAATATTTCCGCCTAGATACTGCCTAGCTTTAAAAAGGTAATTGCCTTATTTCTTGCTCTTTTTTGTGCTTTAAATTAGGAATAGGCATTCTCAACTTTTAGGTTTTCGGAAGCTAAGATTAGTGCGTTAGTTATTGGGTGGAGTTCATTCACTGTGTTTCTCTCTGCAAAAAGGATCTTATTAAGTTACGTTCCGTCTTTCTAATTAACAGAACTTAATGGAAGACTTCGCAGCAACTGTGCTGCAGATTTCAGATGAGCGCTACGACCAAGGGTACGTACAATTACCCCATTAAAACAATCTTTTGGGAGCAGGAGAAGTCTTTAAGGCTTTTTTGTCGGCATTTGTTGCACAATAGTAGCATACAATATGGAACGAGAGCTGTTTTATGGAAATATGTGTATCATTGGTTGTGTTTAAAGGCTTCGATTTTTTACTGGGGTTTTAAGTACTTTGCTGCCACTACACCTGTTGACCCAATCGAATCTATCAATAGTGTGTTTTTCACATTTTGTGCATCCCTTTTCGTTAAAATTTAGAACCATCGATAGTTGTGTGCTTTCACTCGTTGTATTCTACTTGCACCAAAGTTGCATTTTCAGTAAAATAAACTCCTGCAAAATGTTTTCTCCCCGGGGATATTAGAGCTGAATACTCTTTGCGCAATATTGCGTTATTTTTTATATTTTGGGCTAAATTTCTTGATTACGTAGGCTACTACAATCCCTGCTGGTGTATGAGAAATTAGTACCTTAGAAGTGACTTTGTTTTAGAATAATTCCTGTGTGTAAACTAGAGATAGCTTACATTAATGTTTGTGGTCTTAGACAAATGGAAACGATTCCAACCATATCCTATGAATTTCCCAATGGATATAATGTTGAGTTGGGTCATGAACGTTTCCAGATTCCCGAGGCTCTTTTCGATCCATCTGTGCTACCGGTACGTTATCTCCCATTCATTTTCGTTTCTTAGCAAAGTGGAGGTAGTTCGGAGTTGTCCATGAGCCATATCGTCTCCAGTAGCATTTCCCTATGTGATATCGACATCAGGCCGGTAAGACGTGCTTTTTTAACGTATTTTTCCAGAACCTCTACAATAATATCGTGGTGGTTGGTGGGACTAGCTTAATTGTTGGTTTCACAGATCGACTACAGAGGGATCTCGGGTTGAAGACCCCATCGGTAATAGGCGTATCTGCTCATATTTTTTTAGAGTATGCGCTTGAAAGTCAATTTCCCGAGTTCACTGATGGAGAGGAGGTTTTCAAACTGGGTTGGCGGGTCGATTTTGGGGTCTTTGGTGGGTTGCCGACTTGAGTAATTTTCTTTTCTTAGGGTACGTTTCAGCAGATGTGGATATCGCGGCATGAATACGAAGAATTTGGAAAGTCAGTCATCGAGAAGAAGTGTTCTTGAATTGTCTTGCTTGGGGATGTTAAATTGCAGTGTAACTTTGGTGTATTTGTTTAATGCAATCAAATATATCACTCTCGACAATAGCGCGTTGTTCGAAATTGTCATCTCTCGCACTCTGGTGGATTACGTGTCTGGGGTTCCTCGGAGGTAATAGTTTCAGTTGTAATCAAGCACAAAAATAAGTGTGCGTATCTTTTTAAGTTATTGTGGAAATTGTGTTTTAAAAGTTTAAATTTTGTGAGTGCTCCCAAGCATCCGCATATGTGGTTTCAAGTTTTATTTTCTTTTCCATCGCACTGGAATTATTTATCCTGCCCTTGCGTAATAATTTGATTTTTCAGTGTTCCGTGAAGCCCATAAAGTGGCGAAATGCATCAGATATGTCAATTTTGTTCTATTCAAGTTCTGCGACTGTGTTAATTGATTAATCGAGTTGCTGGTTATGTTGAACGTCTACATATAGCTTCGCTGCATCATTGTCAGAGTCTCTTTCTCACTGGTAGTATTACACCAGTAACTTAATTCGAAAGTTGCCCTTTTCACCTTTTTCTGCAAAAAAAAAAACACTAGCCATGTTTCGACCTATTTTTTCGTCTTCATTATTTGTACGTCAAAGCTTTGACTATGAGTTATGTAAATGATAATTTCTTCTGAATTCGAAAGATTTCATGTTTTATCAATGCTATGGTTGTTGGTATTGAATTGGTCGCGGTGTATTTTGTCTTCATATCGGGAATTTTCATGTTAAAATTTTGTTATTTTGACTCTGGGTAATTTTTTGGTTTCTTGAACACCTTTTTAACATTTTCAGAATGCATTAAGATCAGTTTCGTCGCGGTATCCCTCCCTTAATCCCTGAAAATTTTGTCGAACACAGGCTACGTGATAGATGCATTGTGTTCCAATTTGGGCAGTCCTGATCCTATGAACGTATTCTGGCACAACCACTCATATTTGCGATACCGAATCTCAGTACTGGCTGCGGAACACCCAATAAACTTTTAAACTTAATGGGTTTGACAACTCCTACATTTCATGTTACTTACGGCCTCAGCGACCATTTTTTATCATGCCATTTGCTGCTAGATACTGCCATGGATTATGTTGTGTACTTTTGTAAACACTCCCTCACTGACCATTCGACATAGGATGCAAGGGGCGTAGTCAATTAAAGGATATTTCTTAGTTGCGCCAGAGTGTGTTGGAAGATGTGCCTATGTCACCTTTGCATCAAATCCAGCTCCTATGATGCTCCAAAAGCCACAATGTCCAGGGGCTAGCTAGACTTTTGCCTTTATTTCTATGAATTAAATTGCTTAACCTTAAGGGCGTGTGTAGACACTTGGTCCATTGATGTTTATATACAAGAACCAAAAAGAACAACAAAACAATCACACTTCCGGTTTTCCATTGTGTTCTAGTCACTAACTTTTCAAGGACTTATGATTGTGCTCTTGGTGTTTCAACATCACTTTTTAACCCTTTACTTATCTATTGTACCTCAATGTGTGTCTTGAATTCTCGGAGAGTGAATGGAACCCATTGCTTAGCTGTAATAGACTTTATTTTTTTGTGGCTTTTAGTCTTGTGTGCCATTTCCTGTAAAATTTCTGCCACATTTTCACTCATAAAATTAGCTACTGTTTAAGCACAACTGTTGTGTCTGGTTATTCTAGACCTTCAAACAGCTTTTATTACTGGTTCTAAGGGTTGAGTTGTTCTGCTCCATCAACTGAATAGTTGAATGCGTCTTACTTATGACTTTTTTTGGTAGTTCATTTTTCTGTTATAATGAAGCTTGTTGGAGATAAAATTGATCTACTTTTCTTCCTTCTCCTTCACATTATGTAAGGCATGCTGCAAAAGGTCGAGTCAGAAATTCCGTCTTTAACCGTTATACGTGGTATTTAACCTCACCTTGCCATGTGGTTGGTCCTAGGTAAATTGAAAAAAAGTGACCATTGCACCGGCAAATGACTTGCACTTTTAAACATCATGTACATTGGGGCTTTTTGACCTCCCCAGCCTTACTAAGAGAAGGATAAGGCCCGATCACATGCCTGTGTGCTAGCTTCTTCCTTTTGCACACGCTCTTCTCCAGAATAGTCGATTTGTTGCGTTTTGTATGAATTTGGTGGGCTGTTCCCCCTCTTTCACAGTGAGTTGCTTGCCTGGGGTTGGAAGGAATCTGATTCCTCTTCTGTGTCTTAAATTTAATGTGTCAAGATTTGGTAATTCAGTAGTGTCTTTTTTTATTAGAAGTCCGTTGAAATACTTTTTCGACGCTAACTTGTTAGTCCATTTTCCAGCTTTTTGTAAAGTATGTTCGTGAAGTATGGAGATGCTTTCTGCTTGTAGAATTGGAAGAAAGAAGTCAGATTGAGTAGAAACGTTCCCTGTGCGTGTCTGTGTCTGCCAAATTATGACAAAGAGAAAAAGCAACGATAATGCGGCTGGGGGAGTTGCACGGCCCTCCACCTTTGAGGTCACCATAGCTGATCTCCAACGCCTCATGGAGGTAAGGGGTGCTGCCAGCGTTAAGTACCTTAATGAACGCTATGGTGGAATACAGGGTCTGTGCAGGAAACTCAAGACGTCTACGCATGATGGTAAGTCGTCTGTGGCTGATCAGGATAAAATCAAAACTCTTCTAGGATGTGCGTAGTCGTCTTTGGGGCAATAACATTTTGAACGTACACTTAAATTTATCCCTAGGTTTATCTGGCTCCGACTTCCAAGAGAGGCGAGAAGTCTTTGGCACCAATGTGATTCCACCGAAACCGCCCAAACACTTCTGCACGTTGGTGTGGGAGGCCATGCAAGATGTGACTCTCATCATCCTCATTGTCGCCGCCTTTGTTTCTCTTGGTCTCTCGCTCTACACTAAATGTACGTGTATTTCTCTTGCCTTACCGCCCCTGGTCTCTACATGGGTCCGGGTTTTTCGTCTTCTATGGGTCGCCAAGTAAAGCAAAATAAACTTTCACATCCATTGGATGATTTGTCCATGATTTATCCAATGTCCGTTTGCACAAGGTAGCTATTAGCTGTGCTTAGTAGCTAGCCAAAGAGGAAACCCAAGCATAATTAGATGTGGTGTAAGTAAACCTGCTTTTGACCCACCTTTTTTAGCAACAGATCAAATGTATTAAAGTTGTCTTCTTGCCTCTCATTTTGTGCCCATCTCGGGCTTCAACTGGTTCCCAGAGTAGTTATTTACGATGACTAAGTCAATTTTATTTCTATTTGAGCCTACCCTTTCTCGTTTTTATCACTTTTATGGTCTATGTTGTCTATTTAAATGGTAATTAATTACAATTCGTGTAAATTATTTCACCTCCTTCAAAGAGGTAGAGGGGCGAGTGTAGAGACTCGTACTCTCATCTCTCTCCCTCCGACCTCAGGTTGACACTCCCTGCTTTTTCCCCTCCTCTTTATCTCCTCCGTCGAAATTTTGTCTTCCGCTCTTGGAACATTTTTATTACCATCCTAAAAATGCATCCTTTTTCCTCAATGACTTTCGTGACACTTTTGCGCAAGATGGCAGCGACTCTTTGCCTCTCTACAGTGATTAATCGGTTTAAATGGCGACCAAAAAGTGGCATTTTTTCACCAAAAAAAAAAAAGAAATCGCAATATTGTGCAGAAATTTGCATACATTCCTTGTGTAGGCATACGGGGACTTGTGAATGCCCTCGTCAGGAGGGCCTTTTATGTGAGGCCTCCACCAAGTGTGTGTGTGTGTATATGAAAGTGTGCTTGATGCATTGACTGATGCCACTTCACTCCTTGCCGATTTGCCTATTTTGAAGGTTAATTTAATGTCAAGCAACAGCAGCTCCGAGGTGAGTTTAATCACCCACAAAACAGGCACGTGTTGGCACATGTTAGAGAGCCCAACAATTGGCAACGAATGCTAGCATGTCTGTCTACCTGTCTGTCGGTTTATTTAGATCCTGCCTACAGTCAGTCAAAAGAGGTGAATGGCATTTTTAAGCCTCCTTTCAGGTCGTTTTAAAATAGCCAATCCTTGCGTGCCTTTGACGGTGCTGCATGTAGGGATGATAACATCTCACTGAAATGCATCATTCAAAAAGTAAACAAAAGCCCTCTTTTTTGCTCATCCGTGGACGGTGGAAATATTAAATGCAGAATGCAAAAAGAAACCAAGGCGGAAATTAGTTCTTCTCCCGCTAACAATGCGGTTGGATGGTCTCGACTAATTAATTATTAATGGAACTTGGTGTGCGTGTGTGTGTGTTGAAGCAAGAGGGTGCTTATACGCTACGTGCACACCACCGCTGTTTGGTGTGTTGTAGTGTACATCAAACAAAGTTTATTTACACCGTTCTCATCCCTTACACCGTTTGAATGGAATCCCATGTGTCCAAGGCGGATGGGGGCGGAGCGGGGGCAAAATAAAAGCCCGCTACCCATTCACGAGTGGACAGCAATGTGATGCGCCCAGTGTGTGTTTGTTTGGCTACTGTCATTTTGCTAAGGCTTTAGTCGGATTGGAATTCAACAGCTCGCTGCACGCGACGCTTTACACGTAGTTAGTTGAAAATTCGGTAGAAATTCGCGCCTGTGTGTGTCTGTGTGCACGCACGCATCCACAGCTCGGGGCCATAGAAATTCCTCTTTTTCCCCGATCTTCCACCCCCTCCCCCTCCCCCCAACTTCCGCTTTCCGAGCATTAATAATTAAGGCATTCTATTTCGCTTCTGCTTTATAAATTGGTTGTTTTTGCGCAGAAGGCACTGCACAGAATTACCTCCAAAAAAGCAGTCTGAAATAGAAGGTAAAATGCATGTTGACAAGTGATCCTGTCATTGTCAAAAGTCGTTTTTTTCACCTGATGATTATCCCTGGCTTTTGAATGCTGTGTGTGTGTGTGTGTGTGTGTGTGTGTGTGTGTTTCATTATGCTGCAACTGCGTCAGTGAGATCCACTGAGTAGGGGAAACAAAAACAGTGCATCTCTAGGATTTCACACGGAGCTGTTGCGTTAATTTTTAGGTCTTTCGGCCCTATTAAAAAGTAATTGTTGTGTTTTTTTCTCGCCATTCTTTCGTTTGCATCTAATTACACATTTGTTCTGCTATTTGTCCTCATGCTGTTGGAGAGCTGAGAGAATGGAGAACCAACCCTCATGTTCTAGACCGTAAGCGAAGCTTATTCACTTCCTTCATTTGTTTACTTCTTCTCGCCTAAGTTAATACACGAAGTCGGACTTCCAATCCATGAATATCTTAGCATAAAAAAGTCTGTGATATTTCCTTTGTTTGCCCTCCTATCACGTGCGGTTGTATGTTAGGTAATTACTTGCAAGAGCGCCTTCCTCCTTCGGGCTTAAATGACTACGCTTTACTGGTATTTCAGTTTTACCATTTCAAGGGAAAACAGAAGCAGAAACTCCCATCTTTCTCCACTTTTTCGACATTACTTCCCTAATTTATGGGAAAAAACACATTGATAAAATTATTTATGTCCGTATGTGGGGGAGAAAATGTGACGACCTTTTTCACTACCACAAATGAATTTGGGTCAAATTCCGGTCACTCTGGTTTGTGATTTCACCCAATGTATACATATATTGGTTACTAAATTTAAATTCTACTTTAACCTCCTTCTTGCCCGCACTTTCGTGTCCTTCGTGCCTGCTAGAATTGTCTACTTCACTGTCTGCGTCACCTACTTGAACAGTGCACGCGCACTTCAGAACACGACTGTTCAGTCGTGGAGGCAATAGTCAGTAAGCCTTATGCTATCCCTCCCTCTATACTGCAAATGTGCACGGGAAGTGTTTGTATTGCTTCGTGGATAAGTAAAACGGTTCTATTTATCTTGTCCTTTTAACTGTTGCTCTACTCTGTTCTCACTTTATCGCCTGCTTCCCATGTGCCCAGCATTTTTTTGAGCCAACCTAAACCGCTAAGTTCACTATTCTCCTCGGCATCATGAAAATTGTCACCATTCCCTTACTTTATGGGTTGTGGCTTTTTGGTGTCAATTCTGGGCCTATCAGCCAATCACTTTAGGAGCTGATTGTTATGGTACTGACTGAGCACAGTAGCCTATGAGACAAACTCTGCCTTGGGTGCTTTTTCGTAGTTCTGCGCTCATACATACTTTCGTTCTCTCTCTCTCTCTCTCTCTCTCTCGCTCTAACCTCCCTCTCCCTCCCCCTTGCTCTGTGTGTGCCGCCATGGACTTCCCATTTTTAATTACCTCACAATAAAATTGCACTAGCAAGTTAGACTTGATGGACACTTCTGTTGCTATTGCTTGACTCACCTCTAGGAAGGAGAACCTCCAACGCCTTGACAGACACTGATCATTCTTTCCATTGTTTACTCACTTTGAGTACTCGCTACTTGTAAGTTTTATTTTCAATTCTTTTTTTCATTCCTCTTGCCTGTTAGGCCCCTCTTAATGCTTCACCCTCAAGTAGCAGCAGTACTTGCCTCACTGAAGTGTGGCAGGCTTGAGGGTGTTTTTCACTGCTACCAGAGAAAGCTGATGTCGCGTCTTTTTGAGCCTAAATGTATGCCTTCTGTGTGCATTCTTATGCAAATGATGTCTTTGAAGGTTTCATAAGTATGCATAAATGAGGGAGAGCAAAAAAGACTACCTGCTGATACCAACAACGGTTTCCTTGAGATTACCATGTAGCCGACGCTTGTGGAGTCCTCTCACTAGTTCAATGCATTCCTCCTGCCTTACCATTTGACAGTTACTCCTGTCACTTGCCTCTTGTAGAACCTTTCTTCTACCTCAACAAATGGGTCATTAAGTATGCAGTGCAATTATCCACTTCCTTACTTCACTCCTATCATTATTTGCCTTTATTTTCTGAAACCCTATGTGTAAGAATGGGTCTTGTTGAGAAAAGGGGAGACTTGTGTAAACCACTTTGGTGTACTCCAATGCATTAAAAGATGTTTATTTAAGCTTTTTTCTTTCTCATCTCTTTTTGCTGCCCTCATTACTACTGAAAAGACGTCGATGCCGCCAGTCAGGATGAGACAGAGGGCGAGGCTGGATGGATAGAAGGAGTTGCCATTCTCGTTGCCGTGATAGTTGTCGTTCTTGTGGTGGCTTTCAATGATTGGTCCAAGGAGCGACAATTTCGAGGTCTGCAGAACAAAATTGAATCGGATCACAAATTTGCTGTCATTCGACAAGGCCAATTGGTTCAACTTCCCATTTCTGACATACTTGTTGGTGATGTATGTCAAATTAAATACGGTGAGTTATATGAATGGAGAAGAATTCGATCAAAAAATTGGCAGACCTTAAGGCTGGTGGTGGAGGGCTGAATCAGCGAATTCTTAAGTGTCAGCCCCTTCACAACCACCACCACCACTGCTCCCTTCGCACCCATCTTTCCCTCCATCGCCTTTCCCCCTCGCCTAGCTGGCTACCTGCCTGCCTGGCTCGCCTTTGTATCTCTCCGACACCTAAAAACGGCTCATAGTGTTTGTCTCTCGGCCAGTTTTGACAAACGATTTTGCTTGTCTACGCCTATTCCCCACTGTGAACACAAATTTCTACCTTAGAAGTTAAAAAAGTCCCTTTACGTGGTGCTAACTTTCTGCCCTGTCAGAATTAGCTCTTTGGTTTATTGTGCTTGTGGTAGAGGCAGTTGTTGTAGTAGTAGGCGGAGGGCTTACTATTCAACGACACAACAAGAAAGGGAAAAAGAATTGCTCTTTTCTACTCCGTCTTAGGCCTTCCCACCGTTGATGAATCACTTAGCCTTCCTTGGGTCCTCCCTGTTTAGCGTTTTTGGTGAGAAAGTAAATTTTCTGGTTTCCTCTTTTAATTGCTCCCTTCCCCATACTTTATCAGTCATCAGCCATCATTATGCACTTCTTTCTTCCCCCAAACGAGGCGAATTTTACACATTTGTGGCTATTTCACATGGAACAAATACACACGGTCTTTAGTATGCTTAATTTACGTCAAGGAGACGGTAGTCAGAGCTCTACCATCTCTCATCTACGTGAGAATGCCTGATTCAATTATCCACCATACTGTTTTTGCCATTTGGCACTTGGCAAGTGAAGTTGTTTAGCTCAACTAATCCTTTCTCATTTGTGTTCTTTGTTTTGCTTTTTACGTTTCCTTTTCTCTCTCGTGCCCGCCTCAGGAGACCTCCTGCCAGCTGATGGCGTCCTCATTCAATGCAATGATCTAAAGATTGATGAAAGCGCATTGACAGGTGAATCGGATCAAGTTCGGAAGGGTGAAAATAAGGATGTCTGCCTTTTCTCGGGTAAGTTTGTCCCTTTTTATGGCCTCTATTAACATTGATTGTGTATTTTTAGTTCACTTTGGTATTTAACGCACAGCCTTATCGTAAATCATACTACGAGATTGGCCCGGATTTGGATATTTTTCCATCTTTTTCTTTCATGGATTGCGCGTACGGTAGGGGAAAAATGCATTATTTTCTTTTGTAATTATTCACTACTCAATTTATCTAACAATCGACGCACACCCAACTATGATTGGTTAGGAGAGGGTGAGTAATTGGAGTGGGATATTTTTGTACCCCTGCATTGTGAGCGTCTCCTAGTACTATTTACTTACACAAAACTGTCCTGAGATGTTTCTTTCTTTTTTTTTATCTTTTTCCTCCAGAGTTCTTGCTGCATAGTATGTTTGGGAAAGTTTTCTTTTTTCGTGATACCAGGTTTAGGCATGTTCTCATTTATGCGCATTGGGTTTCAACGGGTCTCTGCACGTCACTGTACTTGTACTGGCGTGCAATTACCTTCTCTCTTTCTCTTTCTTAATGTGAGTATCAGTATCGCGTAGCCATTTCACTTGCTGGATGGGACAGTTCTGTCATACCCACTTCAGTAAATCAGTCAACTTTGAAATTACCTCCCTCAAGGCGATGTATGTGGTCCGAAAGGGTGTTATTTCCTCTCCTTACGGAACCTGGTAGCGGGTGTCCAAGAGAGGGATAAAGCACATCCCTTAGGTAAAGAAAAGATTTATGACCCTGTCGAGGGAATTCCTGAAAGTAGTTTTGCCTGTTTAACTGGTGGCTGTTACTGTGGGTGCAGGTTGGCTTTACTTCCCATAAATGTAACTAGTAGAATGCCATAACTTTTTGGGTATCGCTGCCGTGCCCCAAAATTTCTCTCTGTCTCACAAGGAAAGTTATTTGTGTGTATATGAACAGCCGTAACTGCACAAATGACTAGGCCAGAGAGGATATGTGTTCACCTTCCTTGATGTATGTGATTGATAAACAAACCTCTACTTTGTCCAGTCATCCCTAGATTTTGCGGTAAAAGTAAACAAATATTCAGTTGAACCTGGAAGGCGATTGTTTACTGATGCTTTAAATTTTTGGATACTCATCTGTAGACGTTGAACCCGATACAGACGAGGTAGGGGAGAATAAATACCTCCTGCATAACTTCTTTCTTTTTCCAAACTGACTTAAAACCAACTTTATGCATCAAGCAGGCACAGAAGGATCGGTGAAAAAGGTTTCTTTACGACCAAGATCTACTGATCATGTGTTATGACTCATCACTGTGTGTGTTTGTTTGTACTTTTTTAACCACAAAGCATTTCATCTGTGTTGTGCGTTGCTTAATCGTTTTTGTCTTGAAGGTGCTCACACCTACATTCTATAAAAAAGCAGTTGTTACTTTCACTTCTTCATAATAATCAAGTTTATCAATATCTTCATCCCTTTCTTCTTTTCTCTTGTTCCCTACAGGAACCAACGTAGTGGAAGGATCAGGTCGAATAGTCATAACGGCAGTCGGTGTGAATTCACAAGCTGGCATCATTTTTGCCCTCCTTGGCGCTGCTGATGATGAGAGTGAAAAGAAGAAGGGCAAAGACAAAAAAGGTACCGCCACTTTGTGCCCTTTTCTGTATTTTTCACACGAAGATCGCGATGGTGGGGATGGAGGGGTGGGGGTGGAGGCTTCGAAGTCACTTCTCTATGAAAGGTTAATGCGTGAAGCGTTACATGGAGGCCTCTTTGCGAGATAAATCGGCCAACTTTTTGTGAGCAAGGATGAGGCTCAAACAACTGTTTTAACATACTGCATGATGCAATTTATGGGGAATTTGCATTGCTAAAAGAGAAGCAGGGAGGGAGAGAGAGATAAGGATCACACTATGGCGTCATTATTATCGCCTTGAGTTATCGCCAAAATTAGCTTCCGTCTCGCTATCAACTCGGTGATGTATCTCACTCGTTGCCTAGGTAACGGTAAAGTTATTATTGCATCAGAAAATGGTTTAAAAGGGTAAATGATTGCTCTTTCTCTGCCTGGTTCAATCTTCATGAGGACAGTACGTTTTCTATCTAAAAGAAGCAGAAAACCTATCTCTGTAACTAATACTTCTTTTGCTTCTTTTTGTTGATGTCTTCCTCCTCCTTTTTGCGTGACGGTAATTGTATTTTGCTACCAATTTTTCTCCTTTTGAGAAATGATTGTTGTTGCTGTTGTTAAACTCTACAACAGAATCTTATTCTCAAAGTGAAACAGTGACACTGACCCCTGAAAATACGTCAAGTAGTGTTTATTTTGTGTTACTAATTATAAATTTAATTTGTTTTCTTTTTAATCCATTGTGTTTAATCTTTGCCTCTTTTCTAACTCATTTATATTTTTGCCAGAAGCGTGGAATTTTGTTGCGCGTTTACTGTGGTACACCACTGAAATCAGATTGGTTTTGGAGATTTTTTGTCATCTCGCTTTCTCCTTCTTCCTTTTTATCTTACTCTGCCATTTTTTCACGCTAACTTTTCAGGTGATTCTACACGCGACTCCAAGAAGTCCGACAAGAAGAAGGATTTGGAGAAGGCGCCTGAGACTGTAGCTCTGAAGGCAGCTGATGCTCAAGCACCGGAGGAGAAGAAGAAAAAGAAGTCAAAGCCAAGAAAAGAGAAATCAGTTCTTCAAACCAAGCTCACTAAACTTGCTATTCAAATTGGTTATGTGGGTAAGAAACTGGGTTTTGCTTAAATGGAATTAAGTAGTAGATACATCACTGTTATAACTACCTGCATTTGGTTGTACATCATCAGTGGCTTTGGTAGGCACCCATCTGTAGTTCCCCATCTTCATTCCCCTTTCATTTGACATGCGCACATACTTCCCTACTAACGAACAATGTCTGATCGCAATCCCCCGAGCTATTTAATGTCAGCCTGTCCCTCCCTGTGGATGTGTACGTACGGAACTGAATGAATCATCAGTGAACATGTAGGCAGTATTCTCCTTCGGCGCTACCTTCCTTGGATGTGCATTACCCCCTAGGAAGGTGGTAATGGGAAGGTAATTAGAGAGCGAGAGGCGTATAGTTAAGGCACGCTGAGGAAAGAGTCCCGGTTACCGCTGGTTTAACACGCCTATATAATTTGCTTCAACAAAATTATTGGCTGGGAGATTTGGAGGTCAACATCCCATGTGAATGTTCACAACAACTGGAAGGTGAGAACGTGCTTTTCCAGAGCAATAAATTCAACTTACATCGTGTGCTCCGTCGCCTTGTAGTCATAAATCTTTTCCCCTAATCAATCCATCCCTCCCCTCAACTCGACCAGGAGAGTATGAAAAAAAAGAACAACTCATTGGAAAAGGAAGTAGTTTAAAGCACTAAGTTTGGCTGTCTCCGGGATCAAAGATTTCGATTGGTGATGCCTTCTTCTCTAGGTACTGCTGTTGCCGTGCTTACCGTCATAATTTTGGTGCTCAAATTTACAATCGTGACATTCGTGTATGAAAAGGAACCATGGAACACGGGCAAGCATTTGAAACGTTTGGTGGGCTTCATAATCACCGGTGTCACCGTCTTGGTCGTTGCTGTACCCGAGGGTTTGCCTTTGGCTGTTACACTCTCTCTTGCCTACTCCGTTCGAAAGATGATGGACGTGAGTTCACTTTTACCCTAGTACCTATTGACATTTAAATGGATTCTTTTGGGTTCTCACTTTCTCTCTCCTCCTCCCCTCTAAGCCACTCTGCGCTTCACTCCTCTCTGTGTATTTCCGTTTTGCCTGATGTAGACCACTCCTTTAACCCATTTTCACCTGCCTCCCCCTTGGTGCGAAAAGTACCCACAAATCCTTTTTTTCTCTTTTTCCCTCTTGGGCACTCAACCTGTTCCAATATGCTCAATGTGCTTGTATTTTCACTGCCTTTTCTCTCTTTCGAAGTAACTGTATGCAAATATACATTTGGTAGGCACGTTTTGCATCACCAAAAAGTCTTCTGCATGGAATGTTTTCGATAAAATGCTGTTGGAACAAAAAATGCAGTTAAATCCTCTCCTTTCTTTTTTTATTTAATATCTCTCCTATTCTACAGCCTCTATGATGAAGGAGGTGTTTTCCTGAGCACTGCATTTTGCATTGCAAATTACTTACCTCCAGTCCTCTACTATCACCGATTCAAGATACCCTTGCTATCAAATGTTGCTTTATCATAGAGTGGCGCAACTTAAACATGCTTTGTTACAATTGCTCTCACCCTAGATGAGGCCTTCTATTGCAATATAAGGGTAACAGGTGGGATGAGATGGAGGGAGGGCTTGAAAAATCACATCTCCCACTTCTTGATTTTTTTTCCTCCCTGTCGCCCAACAAGAGACTACTCCTTCTCTTCATCAAACTATTGAGAAAGATCAAGCCTTCGGTGTGTGGGATTCTCTACCCCCTCTCAGAAGAAGTCTTCACTACTCGTTGTAAACCCGTTTATGGAGATGATACATATACATGTTTTTTTCAATAGAAAGTAAGGAATAGTCGGATGTGGATTTTCACCTTCACCCCCTTCAAACGAGAGATGAGGTGGGGTGAGGCTCGCTGTGAGCCATAGTTCTCAATTTCAACCAGTTGTGTAAGTGCCTTTCCTCCTGCTCTCGGCTATTTATAGGACAACAATCTGGTTCGCCATCTGGACGCCTGTGAGACGATGGGCAATGCAACAGCCATCTGTTCGGACAAGACGGGAACACTGACCACGAATCGTATGACAGCAGTGCAGTGCTATATGGGTCAACAGCACTACAAGACCATACCCAATGGAGAAGAATTTCCACCTCCTGTCCTTCAACTACTCAAACAGAGCATACCTATTAATAGTGGGTATACCTCCAAACTCCTTGTAAGTCTGTAGATATTCTCGTTAATTAATTGGTCCGCGATTACTCAAGAAAGGAAAAAAAAAGAGAAATTGAGTTTTTCGAATCATTTGCTTCGTTTCCTCATTGAATTTTAATAAGTGGATTGTTCAAGAAGGTAATGTTAGCTCTAGCCTGTTAAATAAATTCATTGTTACTGATCGCATTAATTAAATGAGGCAAACCTACTCCACTTACTTCCTTCACCTTTCTTGGCTCGATGTAACTGCTTGTAAGCACTTCATTCGCTCGTATTCTATTGGCTCCGGCTGTTGCACAAGGCGAGAGAAATAGAGCTGTATTTTTCATCAGGTCCTTGCATCGTGCCTCCTGTTTCTCTCATGGTGAAATGCCTGCTTAATGGTCTCTTTGGCACAATTGACCAAACTAGGTGAATTGTACGGTGGTCTGGGTAAATCAGTGAGGCGAAAAGACGGGAAATAAAGAAATGAACCATCCACTAATAAGTCAATTTCTCCTGGCGGTGTGAACAGTCATAACGCACTAAATAATAGTGGGAAGTCCTATTTAATACGTGCGGTAGGTCCCGCAGTTGCGTGCCTCCCTTCAATTTGCTGATCCCCTCTAGAAGTTGAATTCATCGTCAAAACAGACTGTCTGGGTTGATTTCTATCCCTCCTCATACTTTGTTAGTATTTCCCCTTTTCTGAAAAGCCATAATTGGATAGCATTGGGCTCCGTCGCTAGGGTGTTGCTGGCTTTATTGAGAGATAAGTCTACCTTTCCCATTTTAGCCTCCACCAAATCAGGGAGCTTTGCCTCAGCAGGTGGGCAACAAGACAGACTGTGCTCTACTTGGCTTTGTAAATGCCATAGGTGGAAATTACGAAGCTATGCGATCTGAATGGCCCGAGGAGCAGCTCTACAAGGTGTACACTTTTAACTCAGTCAGAAAGTCCATGAGTACTGTCATCAAAGAGGAGAATGGTGACTTCCTCATGTTTACAAAAGGCGCCTCTGAGATTGTAGTTCGCAAGTAAGTTATCAGATGGAGCCAATGTGACAGTTAGGCTTCTTACTTAAAGGTATCGAGTGTGACGTGTCTTTATGATAGGTGCAAGTGGATCTTAGATGCCTCTGGTGAGCCTGTCTCCTTCCCTCCAGCCGATCAGGAGCGTCTAACACAAGAGGTCATCGAAGCCATGGCTGGAGACGGCCTTCGAACTATTGGCCTTGCTTATAGACGCTTCAGTGCATGTATGTTTGCACCTTCACCAATTGCTGTCTCAAGCTATTTGTTGAGAAAATAGGAGAAAGTCCTTTTGCTGATATTATTGCATGGTTGAGATTTAGTCACACATCCACAAAACCCTGGGAGGAAATATTTTAGTTTTCTCCCCTACTCTTTTCCCCCATCACTCACGAAATTTCACACCACCAAGCGCGGGAATAGGCGACGCACCACACAGTGTTGATGAGGCGAATCTGTTGAAGAGTTTTCCACCAACTCCATCAGTAGTTCTCTTTCACCACATCAGCCAATGTCTTGGCTTGAATTCAAACAAGCTGAAAAGACGTATTTGTGGCTGAATCGCAGGCAATTGACTTTTTCACAGCGTATGCAGCGGAGGTAATTTTGGATTATTTGGTGAACAGTGAACTGTCCCTGAATGTGAAAATTGTCTACCTTAACCCAGATTACTTCCCTCTATGTAGCTGAGTATGGAGCTTGTTAAAGCAAGGGATAGGTGTGATGCATGTCAGCTGGTTGAATAAAGTTCGGCTTCCTTCCCTTTGATTTGACAATTTCCTAGGTCATTGTGCTTAACACGGCATTAGTCAAGGTGTGAGTGGACAGGGAATGGAGGGTAGTTTTGTTTTTCATTGCTCATCCAACAAATCTGCGGAAGTTGTTGTTTATACGGCTCATTTCTATGGACTCACCACTGTTGACGACGCAGTAGGGGTGAAATAGGACCGTGCAATCATCTGTAGTTGGGGTGTTAATCTGTTTTGTAATATCCGTTCGCTAGGGAATTATGAAGGAACTCTTATTCTCTCCACTTTAACTGGCTACGAGAGTTCCTCCTCCTCGTTCTTGTTTTGCATCCTTGTGCTTTCTTGCATCGCAGTCTTTATGCTGTTTTATCTTGCCTCCCTCTATCAAGTTCTTGGATGCCTACTGGCAGTTTGTCTTTTTCGTAACTGAAATTGTCAGGTTATTTGGTATTCAAGTACGGTTGCTTTCAAACTTCAAATTATACGGAGATCTGACCATGAAGAAGAACTCAATCCCTGTTGGGAGGTAGATCTACTGGATTTTGTAGCTATCTCCACTTCTGTGGGACGGCAGCCTGGTAGAAACATTTGACAGATCGCTCTTCTTCACCTTGACTGTCCAATTGTAAATTGAAAGAAGAACGAATTCCTATCCCTCTTTCTGTTTTAGCTGAAGGCGAGCCAAACTGGGACGATGAGGATACTATCATAAATAACCTGACATGTATCGGTGTTGTGGGCATTGAGGATCCGGTGCGTCCAGAAGTACCACCAGCCATTCGTCAGTGTCAGAATGCTGGTATTACAGTACGCATGGTGACAGGTGACAACGTGAATACTGCGCGTTCAATTGCCACAAAGTGTGGTATTCTTCGTCCGGGTGAAAATTTCCTTGTTCTTGAGGGTCAGGAGTTCAATCGGCGCATACGTGATAAGGTTACTGGACAAGTGAAACAGGAGCTCTTCGATAAGGTTTGGATGAATCTTGCTGTTTTGGCACGGTCAAGTCCTCAGGTAAGCTCATTACTCTCGCCGCGTTACCAGTAACTTGACATTTGGGTGATGGCATCGTTGCACTTAAGGCCAATCAAGTTTGTGGCAGTATTATCTCAACTAACAAATCAATTGACAGGTATAGATATAGAGTGATGTGACGACAGCTACTGTGCCAGACAGACAGACAGACAGACAGACAGACAGACAGACAGACAGACAGACAGACAGACAGACAGACAGACAGAGAAGGAGGATTTTACTAATATAAGGTAATCTGAAAGCATGAACTTCTCTTTTTGCCCAGGATAAATATGTTTTGGTGAGTGGTATCATCAAGAGTCGCAAGGGACCTCAACGTCAAGTGGTCGCTGTCACAGGTGATGGTACAAACGACGCACCGGCTCTCAAGCGTGCTGATGTCGGCTTTGCTATGGGTATTGCCGGTACTGATGTAGCCAAAGAGGCCTCCGATATTATCCTAACTGATGACAATTTCACCAGCATTGTCAAGGCTGTTATGTGGGGCCGTAATGTCTATGACTCTATTGCCAAGTTCTTGCAATTTCAACTCACTGTCAACGTGGTTGCCATCGCTGTTGCATTCATTGGTGCGGCCTTTGTCTCGGTAAGTTGTCTTGATGATTGCTACAACACTCCAAACTACTCTTAATGGTGTTCTATTATCCACAAATCTGGTAGTGTCAATGTTTGTATTTCTTCCAGCACGGAAGGATATCAAGTATTCTGTTGTAAGCTGTCTCTTGTCAACTTGTCAACCATGTTATGCCACAGGAGTGTAGAGATAGCCCTTATCAGAAGGCTGTGGGTGGACTGAAAGACGACTAGAGGGGGAGTTAACCAAAGTTTCTTCTCCCGCCCGTTAAGGACAGTCCGCTAAAGGCCGTGCAAATGTTGTGGGTCAACTTGATCATGGATACATTGGCATCCCTGGCTCTAGCGACAGAATTACCAACGCCAGAATTGTTGGAACGAGAGCCCTACGGTCGAACTTCCCCGCTTGTCAGCCGAGGTATGCTCAAAAGCATCCTCCTCCATGCCATATATCAACTGGCTGTCATTATGGGCCTCCTCTTTGCTGGTGAGTTTCCCTTTGTAATACACCAATGCGGCTTTTCTTGTAATTTAAATGAAGCAGGTGCGAGAAGGCTACGTCATCCACTCCCTTCAACCCTATATCAGGGCAGCCAACTAGCAAAATGTCGATTTTTTGCCTTTTAATGCTGAATAACTATTGATGAGGCTTTTGGCATTGACAAGACTGATGTATCACCTTTTTTTCAGTTTTGATTTCCCTTCCCCCCTCCCTCCATCTGCTTTCCCCTACTTCTAGCCCAGATTATCAGATTGTTTCAAGCTGTTGGAGTGTTGGAAACTCGGCAGTTAGAAAGGCAAGGACAAAAAGGTGATTCCTGATCCTTGTGTGAGTGGGCCATCTTCAAGTTTACACCCATGAAGTCAGTTGTTTGAGTGTACCGTTCAAAATAATAAACCCCACTTAAAAGACAGTTAAATCTAATTAAATGAAAGGCAAATTTGGTTGTTAAATATCCCCCGCAGATTGAGTAACTTCCCCATCATCCTCTTCCTTCGCCTATCCCAGTGACTGAGGGTTGCTGCAGTTAACCAGTCATTTTTGTTCCCTGCCACAATTGGAGAAGGGAGGAGGAGAAGGAGGGGGGAAGCAAGGGTACTAACTCCATTTGGCGATTGAATGTGCTCCATGCAGTATCATTTCCTCTGTCCCTGACGGGAAGTTAATTACTGAAGTATTTATTTGTAACCATTCATCTATCCCCTGTCACTATATTGTGACGTCAGATTGTCTGCTCATAAGAGACAGACAAACTGATCGTCATTGGGTGTTGTCACTCCAGGTTGGAGGTGATCATAAAAATCTGTGCTTACAATGGCCCAAAGGGCGAGGTTTGTCAAGTTGTGCCAAGAAAGCTAATCGCCTTAAGCTAACTGCCTCATATCCTCGTCGTGAGGTGACCAAATTTAGTTAAGCCTATGACAGGCGCCTTAACAGCTGTCAGAGGGAGTTACTATAAACTCAAGGCGTTCACGGTTGATTGTGCGTATCTTCTTGCTTTTAAAAATCTCCTTATCTTTTTTCTCTTTCCACGCCTAGGCGAGTACATATTGGAGTGTGACAGTGCACGCGAACTTGTTGCCAATGGAATTTCTAAACCGACTCAACACTTTACAGCCATCTTCAATTCCTTTGTATTGATGACTCTCTTCAATGAACTCAACGCTCGCAAAATTCATGGGCAGCGCAACGTCTTCAGTGGGGTCTTTCGCAATTGGATCTTCCTTCTCATCTGGATTACCACTATGGTGTTGCAGATAATTATTGTTGAATTTGGTGGCTACGCCTTCTCCACACACGGTCTTGACTTGAATCAATGGATGTGGTGCTTCTTCTTTGGTGTCGGCGAACTTGTCTGGGGCCAGGTTAGATTATTGTAGAAAGTCATGTTTTCCCTACTCAGATATAATCGAGTTTTTCGCCTCCAATCTTCTTTTTTAAGCGGAGGGTATAAGCTTGTTGGTAATCCTATAAGGTAGCTTTTTTTACCAGAGCATTAAACAATGTTTATTAGTAGTACCCTATTTCAGGGTCAAGAGTCAATATGATTAAATGGATGAGATAAGGATAATAGTTCCACCTCCCTTCCCTCTTTGCCCTCCCTCCCCCTCCCCTCCCACCTCTTTACTCCGTTCCCGCGCTTGCATTAGATTTTAGGATAAGATAAATCATAATTGAGGCTTGGTTTATTTACAGACCATCAAATTACCTCCTGTATTACCTCATACGCTATCATACCTACTTTTTTTAATCAGTAGTATTCACCGTGGTTATTCCCTTGCTATCAAAAAATGGGAAAAAGACAGCGGTCTTCATTCTTTTTCATCATTACTACAGCTAGTGATCTCAGTGCCCGACTCTATTATCCCTGAATGCAAACGACGCAAGTTGGCAGAACAGGCGGCGGAGGAGAAGCTAGAAGAGGAAGAGGAGGATATTGAGGCCGAACCCTCGGGGACTCCATCGGAGGAGGAAGAAAGCGCGGTCAAAGGTCAAATTCTATGGCTTCGTGGTCTTAACCGTCTTCAAACCCAGGTAATTCAATTCACCACCTCCACATCTACGGCTTACCATCATCTCCTTTTCAAATAGCTTTTTAATTATTTCATTTTTCTTATTTCCCTTTTTTAAGTGGAACGCAGGTTCAGGCACTTACGCCCTGTCAGATCACTAGGGGGATGAGATTTTCTGTCAAAAAAGCCTTTTGACATCTGCTGCCTAAGTTGTGCTGCCGTAGAAGCACTTAGCCCAAGGGATTAGTCACGCAGGCGGAAAAGTCCGTTTAAACATGCCTGATTTCGCCAGGAAGGTATTTCCTTTTTCGATCTCCCACTCGTATCCCACCCGCTCCCCGCTCCCACGCGGCCTCCACCAAGCAGTAGGACGGTTTCCCATTGGACTATGTAAAATTCAATGTCTCCTTTGCCTACTTAAGTAGTATCCTACCACGTCCAAAACGCAGGATTTTAAAAATCTCTTACTTGTTAAAAAGAATCTATCTATTAAGCTTTTTTTTCCTTCACGAGTGTCAGTTGATGCATTTGACCACTTTCACCCCTTCTCTAAGTGCTTTGTATGCATTTCAGCAAGCACGGGTCAGTTTTTTTTTCTCACTTTTTTTTGCTACTTTACTGAAATGTTCGTGTGATTTCATGTCTAATCATTACCGGTTTGAGTCGATCTATATCAAGGACTGTTTTCCACCCAACTATTTGCATTGTGCGTGTGTGTGTGCATACACTTTCACCGATGTCCTAATTGAATATTTACCTTGTTTTTTTACTTCCCAACCCCATCTATACTCGCTTGCGCGTAGATGCAAACTGTAAGTATATTGTCTATGTGCACCCTCACCCTATTGTCCCCTTTCCCCTCCCTCTTCGTCCGTTCTGCCTCGTCCGCCATCGGCTTTCGCCCCTACCCCATATGACCCTCCTAGCCGGTGCGATCAGTTGCTCGCTAGTCACGACTACCTGTCTAGAGGGGTACTCGCCTAGTCTCACCCTGCTCCATTCTGTTCGGTCTCGTTCCCTCATTCCTTACTCCCCCTTGCCCCTAATTGCTTGCTTTAGTACCTTACTCTGTTTGCTTGCCCCCAAAGTCCATTATCAAGAAATTCTTTTACTCCCTCATCTCCGCTACTTTCCTCGTGGTGTACTCTCTCCTGAGATTTGTCAAATCTCTTTCGGCTTTGCAGTTGATATCGTCTTCATTATTTGTGTGCTAGTTCCTCCCCCGATGGGATGCGGAATGGTATGCACGTGACTCTCTATCTTTTTTGTTTGCTCCCGTCGGAACCACTAGTTTGTAGCTTTAGTTGATTGACCTTTATCATTCAAGAAGAGTAGTCATCCTCTATTTCGGTTCTCAAGTCGTGACAAGGAGGATGGAGCTGTTTTTTTTTGTCTCAGCCACTGGAACGATCTTGACTACAGCTGAGAAGCGATAATAGGCTTCCAGAAGCAAATTAACTTGGAAATAAGAATTTTAAAAGTGGATTCTACTTGCAGCTTAATCAGTCACTTCCCGCACTTCATCGCCTATTCTGCTCCTCGAGTCCAACATTCAACTGAAATATTATTTACTGAATGCTTCTATGCAGCCTATTTCCTAAAAGGCCATTGTTTTACCGCTTCAACTATCGCAAGCTTAATCTCACTGCTTTTCCTCCGTTCCCCCCCCCGCCTCCCCGTCCGCCCCACCCCCGCCCCTTTAACGTGCGCAGCAGCCAAGGGGAGGTAAAAGAAATGAGCACATAAATCTAACAACAGGTCTCTTTTACTTTCGTTCTGCAAGGAATACTGGACTAAAGTTAGTACAACTCCTCTACGTTGCAAACTTTACATTTCTGTTATTATCTTTTTTATTATTTGTCGTTACTTATCAGCATTGCTTCACACTACTTTAAAGTTAGTTGTTTCTTTTTCCATTGTGCTCAATTTAGTCCTTTACAATTGATAAGCATAGGCCCGCCTATACAATGAGGGAAGTGATTATGAAGTGCACAAAATTGCCTCTGAAGCATTCAACTGTGTCTCACCTCCGGTAATTGTGGTGTTAAGGAGGAGACAGTTTGAGGGGTCGTGGTAACTCCATGTCTAGAGCAATTATAAATCGACAAGCAAATCAATTAACGTGCCCAACTCCGATTGGCTAGGGAAGCGTCCCGTTATTAAGGTTACGTGTTGTTTTTCGCCTTTCATCTTTGTCATGCATTTCACCTTTTAATCATGTAAATGAAGAGAATATATACGCTTTTTTTGTATCTGCATCACTTATCACCATTTTACAGACACAAATTATGGCCGAAGTAAGTTTATTATCTAAATCACCGCAATCAGGAGGATTCGGACCCCGATCCTCATCACTAATGCTGTCACAGCACTCTACGTTGTCTAGATTTTGTGTTATAGCGTAAAGTTGTCCAAGCTGGTAGTGATTCTTTCACATTTATTTGTGCATGAACTGCATGCCAGTTTTGTTTAGGCTATGTGGAATTAGGCGAGATTTAATCACTTGGTTACTAACCCCTTCGATATAACTCCTAGGTTTGGCTAGAACTTTAGCCATAGAGCACTTTGTTGTAGTAGTGTGAGTTGAGTTGCCTCCAGTGAGCACGCATACTACGGTACACAAGAGCTTTTAGTGTTGGTAAACACCAGAACATCTCCTACATCACTTATTCGTGTTGTTCTTTGTAGATGTGGCTTTATTTTGCTTTCAGTGTTTGTTTTTTTTTAATGTTTCCCGAAGTTGACCCACCTTTATCCTCCCCCATTTCCCTCCCTCTCCCCATCACCTCTTTTTCATCGTTGAATTAATTTGTTTTTTTCCTCCTTTTCTACCTCTCTGTCTCTCCATAATCCATCAGCTCAAAGTTGTCAACGCCTTTCGCATGGGTCTAGACGCGCGGTACGATAGTGAGCAGCGCAAGAGTCTCACAGCGATCGCCTTCAAGCAGAGACAGAGTCAATCCATGGACTATGCTGATGCTGATGCTAGCAGCGGTGGTGTGAGGTCCTCAGCATATAACCACGAAAGAGGCGAAGGGGGCGAGGGCGAAGACAGTCATTCCCGCTCCAGCAGGCGAACGGAACAAGCCGTGATGCATTAACTGCATCGAAAATGAGGACTACAGTGATAAATAACTCTTGGAGGAGACATAGATTACCATAGACATAAACCTTCACCCATTCATACATAAACACTCGAGTACCCACTCATTCATACCTACATATCTTCCTTCTCCTCCAATCGCTCTCACTCCGTAGCAGCTGCCTTAACCTCACCTTACTCTACTTGTGAGCAATGATGAAAGTCCAGCGAGAGTGTCCTTCACCTCGAATTCTATCTGACGATACGCGTGTATACTCATGACTCCACGCCCACCACTTTCTTAATTCATGCATCTTTGTGTTGTCGGATCGACAATAGGTGATCATATTTTAGTTATTAATTTACATTGTCGCGCGTGTCTCCCTTTGTTTATTCATCTATCCTTTTCTACGAGACGATCACATGCAATTTCTACTTTATGCGTAGCAGACCTCTCCCTCTTTCCCCTCCTTCCCTCCTTTCTTTCGCTATACCTATCTCCCTATCTTATATACATATATATAGCTATATGTATATGTATATATTTATCTACTTATACGGGGATGATAAAAGTAGCCTTTTTTTCTAAACGTGTTGTTCCTCCACCCTTTTGCTTAATGTCCACTCATCTCCCTGATTTACTCGGTTTGAGCGAAACCACGTCTCCTGTACCGATTTTGCTTCGATTTTTGCCAAGCTTGGATCCGCTACTATTAAACGACAACTACCACCACCATCACAGATACTCCCATCTCATTACTGCGACCTCCTTCCTGCATCTCATCCTCCCTCCGGCCCCTATATCGCGTTTGCTTTATTCCTCCTCCCGCATCGTTGTCGCCGGGCTCTGGTGCTCTGATGCTATCCTCTTACTAAATCTTTTGAATGCCTTATACTGGTTGTCTGTTTCTTCAATTGAACCACACTTATAACGCCAGTATGTGATGTGAAATATTCTTTTCAAATCTACACCTCTTATTGGCGGGCTGAATTGGATCAATCTGTCGGCTTTGTTCTTACGGAGAGAAGACCTGAGGTGAGATGTGGATGAGTGATGGTTGGGAAATTGAACAGGCTGTAAGAATGCAATGGACATCGTGCATCCACCTACATTTTCATTGCGACAAGGAGGAACAATGAGATGGTAGCACGCGAGGCTCTCAGTTAGTGTTACGCTGAAATGAGTCTCGCGCCAAATGAACACACGCAGGGTGAGCAGCCATTTTGACTGAGCGATGGCCAAAATTGCATTATAGATGGGTCGGAAAGCATTTTGGAAGCGAAAAAACGGTCTGGTGTACACGCACGGAGGGCATTCCATGCCTCCCACCGCCATTCGTTGGCTGTTATTTGATTGGACCAAGCAAAACGTACTTTTGCGCAGTATGTATTTACTTTGAGAATTTTTGGTAAGACAAAATGTCCAAAGTATTTCGTGCCTGTTAAAGCACGACAGATAGTGGACTTGGCTTATAAACTGGCACGGTATTAGTTTTAGTGCCATTCAAGTGCAACGCTTGATGCCGATTTTGGCTTGAAATAGCCTTTTCAATAAAAAGGCTCAGGCCAATAAAACAGAAGTTGTAAATAGTGTCATTCGTGCAAGGCAACATGCCATTATCAGGAAAGTGGGGTAATGATCTCTAGATGGAATGATGTAACAATTACCTTAGAGGGGAGGAGAGGATACTATGAAGCCAGTCCAGGCGTCTCAATGCGGGAAGGCAAAGATACAAAATAATAATCTATAGGCCAACACAAAATCCCACTCTTTAGCGAATTAAAGATGCGTATCCATTCATAAGTGCTTAATTGTTTGTTTGGCGATCGATTTTAATAACTCGTCAATTAGGGTTGTACCATTATACCCTTCGCAAGGGCGATACCGGTACAGCACATGCCCTTTTGTAGGCCATCGTCAGATAAATACTAACGCAGATTGGCAACAAAGAAGTAATGCTTAAAAATAAGTTGAGCAAAATAGATATTTCAGCCATGCTGTTAGGAAATAATTAATTAGTGTTATGGGTTAAGCGGAAGGAGATAGTTTTCCAACACTGGCCCATGATAAAGGCGAGTAACCTCGATGGTCCTTTCAGCTACTTATTTATTCAGCCGTACCAATAATGGTGAACTTTATTCTAAGTGAATAGTATCTAAACCATCTGACATTCACGCGTTTGTCTAAGCATACAAACTCACATGTAAGCTTCCTAACGTTTCAAACAAAGTGCAGTTAAAAAACATGGCATTTTACTTTAAATGGAACATCTCAACCAGTCTATTTTAATGGATGAAAATAATTGCAAAAAATAAAATGAGTCCAGTTTCTGGTTGGTTGATTAAACTCCGCCAGATTGAAAAGTCTCTAGATGCCGCCGGTATGCTCTCAAAATTTTGTTCTTTATTCGTTTGCAATCTACGTCTTTTTTACGGATGTGTATTGCGACTGGTTGAACTCGTTGACACAAAGCATTACTGCTCTATGAAATTTGATTACACTGTACACTTCTTTTATAAAAATCACTTGAAAGCGCGGTATGAGACAGAGGGGTCATGTTTTGAATATTTAGGCATCTAAGAGTTCGGATTCATTGAAACGTAGCTTGCTGAAATATTTCACGGTAACAAATGGTGTTTTGCCCCCCCATGTTCAGTCTATGGACGTTCACAGGTAAGAGATTTACCGAATTCATTTGATATTTTTAGATTGACTCTTCTGCACTTTAGTGTCAGTGGTTTGGCTATCTTAAATGAGTTGCCTGTGGCTGATGCCCAGCATTTTATCAACTTTATTTATGCCCACCAAATACTCCCTTCCAACGGTGAGTTGTATTTGCTTTGGTCGCGTATTTTCTGTAAATAGTAATCGGTTTCATTTTTGTTGTAGAATATAATACAGCGAGATGTGGATTTAGAGGCTCGAGTTTTATCGGCGTTCCATTAAACCTTGGCGTAAACAATAGTTCGAAGTATCCCCCCCTACCATACGATTCATGCCATGTAACTATGAACTACTCTGCGCTAGTTTCTTTACTAGTTCTCGGCGACGATCTCGAGCGCGTGAACAGACAGGCCGTCATCGATGGAATCAAAGCACTCCGATCTGTTAATGGGAATTTAGTTAACGGAAGTCTTTTTTGTCCTGAATTCGATGCCCGCTTCATCTTCAGCGCCGTCGCTTCTGCATACATTCTGGATATGCTGGAGCAGCTCGATTTGGATACATTTGAAAAATTCTTAGTTAATTCGATTGTACGCTACTATGATTTATGCTAGTGTCTCGAAAGGGACATCCACTGGTACATATTATCCTATTTTTCCTTAGACTTATGAGGGAGCCTTCGGTAGTCTTCCCAAGTTGGAAGCTCACGCTGGACTGACGTACTGTGCTTTGGCTAGTTTAAAGTTAATGAATCGGTTGGACAAAGTTCTACCCCATGGGTCGCCTCAACATGGGAAACTCATAAACTGGCTGGTGTGTAGACAAAACGGTGGTTTCAATGGACGATGTCAGAAGGAGGCCGACACATGTTATACCTTTTGGGTGGGAGCTTCACTCCGAGTGAGCGCAAAAAATAGTTTTTTTTCGCACTTCAATCATTTGTGCGTATCTTCCAACCGATTTCACGACTTGCAATATGGGTAACTGTACTGATTGGCACACTTTAGGTGCTTGTAAAGTTTATGCAATTTTCTGTAGCCTTTATCGTACTCCTCCAACTTTTGGCTTTGCTCCGTTGGTCGAGTCAACGGAGAGGCCGATTTTATGCAAAGGTTGTTGAACGCCTTGTGAAGAGGTTACAGCATAGAACTGATAGGACCGTTCCGAGTCGAGCCCTCTAGTTTTGATTATACAACCACATTGTTGGCATCTTTGTGAATACCTTCCACCAGCTTCCTGACACTTCTTCCTTTTCGGGTTTCCGGCATATTTATTTCTGCTTCCCCCCTACCATTTCAGATGTTAGGTGCTCATCGGTACGTGGACAAGATTTCGCTGCTGAAGTTCATTTGTTCCAGCTACGATCCTATCGTCGGTGGTTTCATGAAGGCGCCCGATGCAAACAATGTTGGTAAGTAGTCTTAGCGCTCCCTAAAACTCCACTACATCTAATCCGCCTGCTTTATCCACAAAGAACATTCAATGTACAATGTTTGCATCAACCACAGATCTGTTGCATTCGTACCTGACTCTCGCTGGCCTTTCCTGCCTCTTCAAAACTCCACCCTCGGCGGACTCAGCCACTTCCGTCCAACTCACAGACTCGTTGGACAGACTACACTTGGACGAGACGGCCATCAGTGATTTGGTGGCACAGCTTGATCGGATAATTGTGAATGATTTGCTGCCCCTTGTACCCGAACTCAACCTCCCTGCGGACGCCTTTCAACGCCTAATGGGAATTCACGCAAAGTGGCGCTCCTCACCTTCGATATCTACGTCTTCTAATTGTCTTTTATCCACAGCTGAGTAAAATACCGCACCGATCTTGTTTGATATTAGCTACTTATCTGAGTCAAAGAAAGTAATGCTACCTTCACCGTCAGGGTTTCATTTTACTCCATGGGGCAGTAGAGGTTCACACGGTCCAATTCCGATGGGTGCTGTTGTTGAGTGGATCACCTGTTTTCAAACCGATTAAACTGGAGGCCTAACCTACTACCACCGGGGGAGGAATAACCCTTGAAGATGAGCACGAAATTGCACCGCTAGAGACGAAGACATGCGGTTCGATTTGTCCTCTATTCATTGGTGAGTTAGAGGAATTGGAAGATTTGAGCCACTTTTGGCTACCTCTGGGCGAGACTGTACAGGAAAGGGAAAGGGAGTGGGACGGATCGACCTACGTGGTCTCTGCATTCACACCCACTGCTCTGCGGGCATCATGGCGACGTCGAGAACACGCCAAGCCATCCAGGGGTTCAACTCCGACTGGTCCCGACACAGAGCCCATACATGAGTCACTCGCAGCACTTTCTCCGGGTCACCCTCCTTCACGGCGCCGTTGGCGTCACGAATGCACTGGATCTGCTGTGCTTGGAATGTGATGATTAGCACTGGACCCTGCTCCATCATCTTGCCCATGCAAACCTGGAAAATGGGCACTGAGTACAGCTCTAGAGGTCAAACTTATAAGAGGCTAGCTCTATTCAGTGGTAGAAAAACAATTCTACGGCAAAGCTGTTAGCATTGATGGAAGTAAAGAGCAGACAGTGAATAAGAAGGACGTACATCAATATTGTGGACGTCAAGGACACGCGAATCCATGTGGAAGCCAAGCTCCTGTGTTTGTTTAATTGGGGCGGAGAGTACATTGAAGGGCTAGAAGTGATTAATAATGGTGGTTAAAACCTCACCCAGATCGGTCAATTTTAGTGCGTACACGAATAACAAAAAAAACAGGCGAACACAGCCAAGTACCCGAATCATCTCTACTGCTAAGTGGAGAAGTGTTCTCAAACATTACTATCTCACCGATTCGGTACATTATTTGTGGAAAAGGCAAGTGCAACTGCCGTACTGCTGGTAGAGGCAAAGAGATTGAAACTTACGGCTTCGTAGCACCAGTCCTTAAGGACATCCAAGTGGCCATGAATGATGGACTGAAAGCACGATGAAATGCCAGGTCAAAAATTTGGAATGCACGATGACTAATTATGGAGGGAAGATGCTGCCATTGATGTCATCCCAAGGCGTGTGGGAATGGATGGTAATGAATTGGAAAAGGTTCAACCTCTACTATGGTTTGTGGTACTTTGACTTTTTGGGAACGGCCATAATAAAGAAGCATTGAATACAACAAAGGCTTGCCTCTAGAACATTGGGAATGACTTCGATACGGCAGTAGCGAATAAACTTTTCAGTGGTAAAGCTTGGATCAATTTTGGTGATCTCCTCAAGAGCCGTTTGTAATTCGTTCTCCGAACTCCTACTACCTGTAAATTGCAGGTGTTAAAAAGAGGATGTAAAGAGCCACTGCAAACTTCACATTCTTGTTGTGCATTAAATATATAATCTTCTAGTCTGCACGCTTTCGCTGGTTGAAATTCCCCTCCCACAAACTTTCCACAAGTTCCTCTTTTATACCATGTTTTGCCCCAGAGAAGCAAACAATCCGGCTCTGACCTCCTCGCTTCTATCCCGCCTTCTTCTTCTTCTTCTAAACTCCTGCGATAATTGGGAAAAAGATGAGGTAGGCGGAGGAAGGCTTCCGCATGCCTCTCCGTGTGATTGGGAAAACCGATGACCTATTCGCTCAATCAGCGAATGTTGGTACATGGAAATCAACTGTCAGTGCAAATCAGACCCAAAGTTATCCTTTACCCATGCTGTAACGCTGTGAGCCCCGAAAGAGGGTAAAAAAAAGTGTGTCGAAGTCGTTAACTCCAAGTGGTTGAATAGCCAAGCGTGGTTCCTGGTCAACGAAAGAGTCCTACTATTAGATTCGACCACCCTGTGCCGCACCTTCACAGGCCTACAAAGACTTTGAAGAGCAATAAAGCTTCCAGGGGACCCGACTCGTAAACCAGTCTCTAAACAAATACACAAACATTCAACCAGCGCTAGACGAAGTGAAAGTTCAAGATAAGAGAGGAGAATGGATCAGGATAGAGAAAACCGTGCCAGAAAATCGATGAAATGTGGCCATTTGAGAGAATGAATAAAGGTGTATCTGCATAATCAGTCCTCGCGATTGGTTGGATTACATTTACTTACAGTACGGCTTAAGAGTAATCATTGATGCTTCAACAAAAAATTCCAAGTAACTGTTATGCATTTCTAACATGAACAGTCGTAAAAGTCAGCAACACAATGTAAACTGGATCATCCAGCACCAATTTGAAATCAAAACTGACTTACCAACCAGCTCAGTGATTTTGTCCGAAATGAAGCGTATTGAGCGCGCAAGAAAATGATCGCTTTCCTCGTACCTTGCCCTCAGGTCAAAAAATTCTATAGAATAAGAGATAATCGCCAATATTAACCTTTCTCTTAAGCCAATGAAATAAAACAGACTCATAAGTCAAAAACTCATGAAAACACGCATTAACATAAGAGTGTAGTGGCTAAGTATCTCAGTTGAAACGATTGAGGTTATCCTAGGGCCAAAATTAATAGAGCACAAAAACTCACTTTGGACGTATTGATTGCTGTCCTTAAAATTCTCCCACGCAGCAACCCACTTTGAGTCCTTGTGCAGAACTACACCAGAGGTTTCGCTAAAAATTTTCAACTAGCATGCATATAAAACTAATAATGTGTAAAAATGCCTCAAATAATGCTAAAACGAGCTGTACATTACCTATCAGCCTCGATTATTCGCTCAGTCGAACCGCCCGTTATTTCTGCTCTAGTTCTGGGTTTATCTGGAGCGCGGTAAATAAGAGCACGGTCAGACTGTAATTCCTTTTCCAATGCTTCCAAAGTCTATCCAGACATAAGCAATCCAAACTCTTCGTACCTCTCTCGCCGATTTGACGAACTCGGTTCTCCCAATCGATCGAGACACACCCACAAGCTGTTCCCCAGCTTTTGAAATGCCCTCCAAGCCTTTACGAACATACTCCTGCTTCTTCAAATTCTCTCCTTCAGCCCGGATTCTCTTCGCAGCAGATTCAAGATGATCTTTAACCTTTTCCATTGCATCTGTATGAATTTCACTCTCGATTTTTTTCTACTTAATCAAAAATACAACAGAGCACATAAATTTACGTAGAATTCTCGCATCGACTGAACTTCTTTCGACTTCTCAAGCTTTTCAGTCTCCTCACGAAACTTGCGAACACTTTCCTTAAAGAATTAGTTTACAAAAAATAAAGAAACCTTCAACTGTTTGTCTCTATCGGACTCCTCCTTAATTTTTTTCATTAAATTTTGAATGAAACTGCCGCCTCCCGTAGAATATTGTGCATAACCCTTGGCAATAAGAACATGTAACAAAAAAGAACATACCAGCTGGCGTACATGGTGCAGATAAAAGCACCTTCTCAAAAGGAACGACATCCACGATGCGTACACACACGAAACTTTCAAAAGATGGTACTACGGCGTGAAGAGGTGAAACAACGTACTCCGTAGTTAAAGTCAACTGTACCCAAATGATAATTTGAAAAAGAACATAAAAAGAAAAAAATTTTTCAAAAGGTGACGTCTAAAGCCAACTAACATTAATAATTTTTTGAATCATATTTTTATCGAGCAGTTTTAAAATCAGAAGGATTCAAGCTCGAGATTACCAAGAAAGTCAAAATATGGGGGTCGAAAAGCCAGTTTCTTTGTTACGAAGCAGATGGTTGTTTACTAGTTTGGTGCTTTACCACTTAAGTGCATTTAGTAACCTCCTCAGCGTAAGAAAGAACAACATCAATATAGGCAACAACTTTTACTGTACGAAAAAACGTTGACAATCTTTAAAACTAGTTTTACGCACAGATCAAAAAGGGCCAGTCGCAATTGAAAAAAGGTGCATGGTTTGCGGATTTGCTTGCATCCAATTACTTTTAATCAGTTACATATGACAGTGTACAAACTCTTCCTAAAGTCCCAGTCTTTCTTATTTAACAATTAATGCATTTAACTTGAATTATGCCATCCTCTTATGAGCAGGATTATCCCGAAATTCCGCAGGCCGACCTTGACCTCTGTTTTTACCAATACTGTAAACAAGTAGCAACTTCGAACAAGATGTGTTACATCGACTTCTACGAACGCACAAAAATACACAACCCAATGGTCATAACAGGAGCCCTGCTCATCCTTACAAGTATTTTCATGATCACTTTAGGTATCGCGCGCGAACGTGAAGATGTTTGGGTTGCTGGCATCCTCGTTGCCATAGCTGGCACCCCAGTCTTTTCATTTGGCCTGTTTATCTTTTGCTATCTCAATCGACCAGGTAGAATCCCAGGTCTCGAACAGGATTTTTCCGTCAGCAAATTCTCAGTGCCAACCGTTGCAGATTTCCCGCCCGCCAACCGACTCTTTTATCCAATTAAAGGCTATAACTTGGGAAGTAGGATTTGCCGACCTTTATATCCACCATCTTCATCTGTCCGAATCCCACAACAAACGCAAATGTAGTTGTGCAATTCTACATGCAAATAAAAGCTGTAGCAAAAAAAACAATGTAAAGTGCACTGATTATTTCTGCCATGCATCGCAAAAATAGGAGCTAATGATGAATTTCGAAATCCGATAGACGCCAATTGTGGTATGGTTCAATGTTTCCCATTTGAAACAAACTTTTGGCTGAATTTACGATGGCTCCACCCAGACAGATATTGCCTTTGTAGAAAGCTGCACATTGACCAGCAGTGATGCATCTCATTGGTTGTTGAAGTCGGATGAATAATCCCGGTTTGAAATTATGAGAAATCTGTATAGAGCACGGCATTGGACGCCATTTGTTCTGCCATTGAAACTCATAGCCCATAGATGGAAGAGAGGGACTTTCTTCCGCTATCCAGAAAGGTGGCTCAGTCCAACATTCTTGCATATAGAGCGATGGATGGGAAGCACCTTGCACCTTGCTCGACATTATCAACTTATTTTTCGACTTACAATGAAAATCTCCTGAGTCCTTGAATCCAGTTTTGCAATGTAAAAGGGCTCCCTACCCAAGGTTACACCGGGTATTTTCTGACCCATCGTAAAGTGGTGTACACCTTCATGAGCGAATGCTTATAAGAAAGATAATAAACCTACCCGAATGCTCACCGAAAACATTACCAGTTTCAAGTTCTATAATCAAACCCCTTCGGGGTTCCAAATACTACAAAAAAATTTGAAATCAACTGCGAACTACCTCGTCGATGAAATCGCAGAAGTTCCGCTTTCCAATAAAACATATTCCCATGCTCTACAAAGAAAAGCATACACTTCCAGACTATAAGAGACCGAGTATCCGACTACAGATATAAATACCACATTTATAAGAAATTAAGTTGCCTTAGCAAATAACCTTGAGCTAATTGGTCCAATGCAACAACACCCAGATACCTCCTTCCGTTTAGCTATCCGCTCAAGACCAACAGACGCAGCGATCTCCTTCACTCTTGACTTCAAAAGATTACCCACAGGAAACATGCAATATTGCAAATGTTTCCATGTTACCTAAATTAGAGAAAAAAAGGACAACTATTAAAGACTTGCTTTCCAAATTAAACTCCCAGTTCACAGAATTATCAAATTATAGATTGGGTAGCCAAATCATTGCCACGATAATCGCGCCCAAAACTCACATTACAAAGCCAAAATGTTTGGTCTTTGACGGGGTCAACCGACCTCAAGAGTTTGGGCGGTGAAGAAAGGATGGCTCGATTCTCAAGGAAATTCCCATACGAATTTTGTGCGTAGTGACCTGTCGCCAGAGCATCCGCATTAATAGAAGGATGGCATTTCGGAGAACACTTAAGCGCGTATTCTGTTAACTTTTGAAATTTTACATAACGATTGCAAAGTATATCTGGATTTGGTGTTTTCCCCTCAGCATAGGAGTCAATGGTTCTACTAGATTCCTCTTTCGTACGTAGGCCAGCTTACATGAACACATCGTTCCAATATTCCTTCACAAAATTAAGCTCCACAAATTCAATCCCGAGTTTTCGACAGACAAACTGAGCATCTTCTCGATCCGCATCGATAGAACATTTGATCGTTTCATCTCTTTGGTCCCAATTTGTCATGAAAACACCTACGACATCGAATCCTTGATGGCATTTAGAAAAGCTAACAAATGCATGCCTTTGCGCTTTAACAAGTATGCCGAAACGGCACTATCAACGCCACCAGATATTGCACATGCCACACGTCTAATTGGGCCGCTTAGCACACCCATTCTCATCCTGCGAACATACAATTGTTCACTAAAACTATTATTAATCCCATATTTTTTAAGTGTAAGAAACAACCATAATGCTAAATATTTGCTTATTAAAATTATTTGGCACTTATAAGCCTAGAAAATGACAGAACATATTATGTGATCATAGTTGGAGTGTTGATGCTGCCTTTAGACCGCATGTATCCCACGCCCAATACAGATGTTCTCAATCAACCGTGTTTTGCTGAGGTTTATCCTCCCTCCGAGGATTCATTTCTCTTTCTCGATGCGTTAGAGGCAGATGCGAATTTTATCAGGAAACTATTGAGACCGGTCTTGTCCGTTGAAGTTGGTTCCGGTTCTGGAATAATATCAACATTCCTGTCAAAAGTGGTTGATAGTGCGTGTTCATTCATATGTATTGATGTATCAAATCAGGTTAGACGGGTGCTTTTGTTTACTTTTTTAGGCTTGCATGGCAACAAAACAGGTATTTTGCGCAAATACGTCATGCTACCCTTTGGACGCTGTTTGTTGTGATCTACTTTCGCCTATTCGAAAATCCTCTCAAGGATTAGCCGATATAGTGCTTTTTAATCCTCCGTACGTACCTACAACAAGTGATGAGTTGCTGGATGCAAAGTCAACCATATCAGCTGCATGGGCGGGCGGTTTTAGAGGCAGACAGGTGTAGACCTCATGGTTCATTAAACGAGATTATTTGCTATCTTTATGCTTCCTTGTCCTTCAGCAATTCGTTGCTGGGCGGGTTGGAAATTCACACTTGGTTCTTCCAATTAGGTTACAGAGAGGTTCATTCAACAGCTCACGCCGGTTTTGTTCGGGTCTGGAGTACTTTATATCCTCCTTCTTCAGCACAACGAACCTGATTTGGTGTCAAAGATGATTAACGATGCATCTGGTGGTCGCCTCTCTAGATCAGTGTGCATAATTCAGCGGCGATGTGGGAACGAACGACTTTTTGTGTATCGATATTACGATCCCCTGTTTTATCCCGATTCCGATTAATAAAGCTTATCAGTAGAATGTGTGGCTTGCAATGTATTTTGTTGAGCCAGGAGTCATTGCATAATCCATTTAGGTATGCCTTCTTGCGTGGAATCTCGGGAACTTTTCCGCTCCCTGGTAAAGTACATTCGGACTCTTGAGCATACCGACCGACGGTATCTTCTCAATCGAGTTAAGGCAGAATTTCGAAAATCAAATGAAGTCAACGACCCTGACTACACTGAATTTCTTTTCGAGGTAAGTCGATCTTTTGTGCTTATTTGATTGTTTTGTAGAGGGGGAAGGCCCTTCTTAAACATCGAAGATTTTTATAGACCCTCCTTTTTAATCTCTTTTTGTCATTTTACTGTTAAATATAACTTTAACATTCACAAATTTTCTTATTAATGTGTCAAAATGTGGCCGAAATGGGCCCTTATTCTAGGAACGCTTACTCATCATCCTCGGACTGTTTTTGAAAAGGGAGGATCTTACTGGAAAACCGTGGAGAAGGTGCCATTTGTGTGCCGAGACTACCCTCTCGCTAACAGTGAGGCAGTTCTTTCCCTTACATGCACTAGCTGCAGTACGCGCACATGCAAATTGACGGTGTCGTAGACCATGACATTCGTTTGAGCCATTTGAGGCTAGCGGGCTATCAGATATGGTGTCATGAAAGGTACAGTCGCTCCAACAACCCATTAGGAATCTATTGGCTCCTACTCATTAGCTGACTGTAATTTGTAGTACCACGGTGTTTAGTTTTGATCCGGAGCCTTACCTGGTTATACTTGATCATGCTTATCTGCTTTGCTGTCAAGGTTTGTCAACTCCTGTTTCGTCAAACAAATAAGGGGTCGTTTTACTCACCAACTGTTTACTCACTTTTACACTCAAGCGTGAATACAGATAGCACGAGCTCCGTACAAAGTACTGAATGAAGATATTACAAGCTGTTGTTTACGCAAAGCTGATCAGTCGCTTAGGTGTGCGTGCAGGCATTCCTCATTCCTCGCTTTAAAATCCGAGAGATCATCATTGATCCACCAAAATAAACCAGTGTCAACCGTTTGGCCTTTTTCAGTATCACAGCTCATTGTGGTCACCAAATCGCTAAAACTAATCTTAGTCAGAGAACAATTGTAAAGGGTTTTCGATTTCCGCTTGGAGTCATGGCCACCTGATCGACACCAACCATTGGGCTTCTAGAGGCAATTTAGAATAGCTTGAGGCTCTTCACTTCCTCTAGTAGATGCATTCAGTCCGGGTAGGTAGCTGTACACCACGTAGATGAAACAGTGAATCAATTGAGATAGCCAATTTCTACCATTTATCCATTAAATCCATTTAAAATTACTACAGAAGGTGTGGCACATCGAAAGAGCAGCATCATTTATTATGCAAACATTGACGAATACCCCGGAGGGAACCTGGACTGACATCGGATTTTGCCATCAACGGTAAAGATTCTAGCAGATCGAAAGCGCATTTTCAGAAAGTCAACAAGATTTTCGAGATCGACTTTGAGGGCTATGGAGCAAATGTACCACTGAATGGACGTCAGTTAAAGATGTGTGCCACAAATATCAAAAATTAATGGAGCATAAAGAAGATTTGACCAAAAGTTCTAGATTATGGCGCAATGTCCATCCTGACAGAAGCAGAGTAAGGGATGACCAAAGTCCTGTTTTCAAAATGGTCAAGAGACCTACACTAGGTGTGATTCTATCAGATGGAATTAACAACCGAGGTTTTTCTAGTGGACCAGGTCGTATTTCAGTGGAATCGAGTCGGGGTAGACCCTGGCCGAAAGGTAACTGGGTCATGTTGGAGAAGTGAAAGTGCTCAAAGCCTTGAACAAAGATGTAGGCGGACATTGGCTAAACAAGTCATTAGACGATTTACACAATGCCTGTGTACCTGCATCAGATCAAACTCCAAATGGAATCTATAAGAGTTCTAGAAAAGGCTATGCAGCGTCCCGAGACTTCCTTTAAGGCAAAAGAAGGCACAGTACTAGGGCAGAAAATATATACTGGAAACCGGCTAGGACAATATGGCCACCAAAGTGACTGAAAACGACAATTCGAACAAACAAAGTATTACAGGCTATGCTTTCATACATTGATCGGAGAGAGAAAACTGACAGAAATAAGGTGCGGAGGAGGATTACTGAGTGAACGATCCCAAGGTAGAAATTAGGATGCCAAAACGGCAATTGCTGGCTACTTTAACACGGGGTCCGAAAGCTCAAGAATTTTAATTTATGTCCGTGGCACATCGAAAACAGTTTAGGCCATGGGCCTCACGTTTAGAGCGCCTCCACGTAAGGAACATGCGCGATACCTCAGGTGATGGGTAAGAAGGCCATTTAGAGCATCCGCCATTGTACCACCTCAAATTCAGGCTTGCAGACCCCCAGGATACCCCTGAATGCTATGTCTGAAATGTGAATACCGTTTGTTAAACTCTTGGTTTTGGTAAAAGATCAATACCATGTGCCAAACGCGTTTACACGGCTAAAGTATGCATTAAGCCCAAGTTTTATATCCTCCTCCGTCTTCAGGACTGTCTCGGGTAACTAAACACATATCAAAGGATGTTTGCCCTTTTGAAGTACACATTAGATTTCCTACCGAATAGTTTTATTAGTCAAAGGCAGCAGATCTGATCCAGAAAATGCAAAAATGTATGCAATGTGAGCGTTTGTCAGCATTACACTAGGACTTACATTTTTACTTAATTTATAAGTTAAAGTCTTGAAAAGCTAAATAATTTCGATGCATGTGTGCAGAAGTCGATAATATGGTGCACATGAAAGCTGAACATAAATTTGAAAACAATAATCACTAACATGCAAATTTTTGCTGCTGTTTTATTCACTAGTAAAGGATCCCTAATCTACAGCTGATGCATATCTACTCTTTCATGGCGGATTAATTTCCGTGTTTGTTTAAACAAGTGGTACGTCGGCTTTTTGACTTAGTAGCCTCTTTTGCGTTAAGTGTTTCGAGTCGTCGTCATGTCTTCTCTCAGTAAGCGCGAAGAAAATGTTTATATGGCAAAGCTGTGTGAACAATGTGAGCGTTATGACGGTATGTTTTTTGCGCGCAACATTATTCAAATCTAGAAATGGTGAAGGCGATGAAGGATGTTCTGGAGTCCGGCGCGGACCTTACCGTTGAGGAGAGAAACTTGCTGTCTGTAGCATACAAGAACGTGGTCGGTGCTCGCCGAAGCTCATGGCGCGTTATTAGTAGCATTGAGCAGAAGCATGATGGGGACGCGAAAATGCAAATTGCAAAGAAAGTTCGAGAGGAAATTGAGAAGGAACTTAACGCAACTTGCAGAGAGATTCTTGACCTTCTCGACAAAACGCTCCTCCCTGCTGCGTCGAATTCGGAGTCGAAAATATTCTTCTTGAAGATGTATGTTGCTTGTCTCTTTTATTTTTTGTTTATAGGAAGGGTGATTACTACCGTTACGTTGCTGAGTTTTGTACTGGCGAAGAGCGCAAGCAGGCTTCCGACAATAGCCTGACGGCTTATAAGGCTGCTACGGACGTTGCTGAAGCCGATATGCAAACGACTCATCCTATACGTCTTGGTCTTGCTCTCAACTTTTCCGTGTTTTACTATGAAATTATGAACAATCCGAAGCGAGCTTGTGAGCTTGCTAGAAAGGCTTTCGATGACGCAGTTGCTGAGTTGGATACTTTGCCAGAGGAGAGCTACAAAGACGCGACTCTCATCATGCAGCTTTTACGCGACAACCTAACCCTGTGGAATAGTGACACTGGTGAGTTTTCATAATAACTTTTCATGTATTTAAGGTGATAACGATGCCGCTGAACAGCCGAAAGCTGAATGAATGAAGAAACGTCGGGGTTAATAACTCTGAACTCGCTTTCGACAGATCAGTTAATTAAATAAACTTTCTTACGAGACCGACTTGTTATTCATTGCATTAGTCAAAGCTAAGTTTGTTAAATACATGTCATGGTGTTAGCTGCCGTTGTTAATTCTTTTGCGAATCATCCAAACTTCTGTCTTTTTTGCACGTGGTGGGTTCGTGGAACGATTTCCATCTCAAATTTCGTCGTGGAGATGATCTCGCAGTTCCAGTGTCTGCGGATTTGGTACCTTCAATTCCCGTGGCGTGAGTTTTTGAGTATGTGAGTGGGAGCTCGGGTTGTGTGGTGCGGATGGATTGTCTTTTTGCCTAGTTGGCCTTGGGCTTCGTGGGGTCTTGCTTGGGCCGGTCTCGATTGCACTTGCTAGTGCTACATGTGGAATCCTGGTGTTGGTCTATAGTGGTTGCTGTGACCACGGATAACTAGTGCCATTTAGTCCTTCTAGGTATGGGGCCATTAGCAGTCTGCGGTGTGCTTCCGTTCGTGTCCTTCTGCGTCTCTTGGTAGTCACGTGAGATTAGTTGTTGCAAAGATTCAAAACAGATGTTGGCATGACCTTTCTGGGTCAGGCAGCTCGTGCCTAGGCGTTACTCCCTGTAGGTAGCGCATGTGTGGTTCCAAGTTAACCTCTGAGAGTAGGTAACTCCGCAATGTCATTACATTATTAGTTACAAGAGACTGGAAGAGGGTGTGGATGCCGATAAAGGCGGATGAGCAGCGAGGCCGGCTAAATTTTAGCTCCAGTTTCTACTTTCATCGTTTCTAGTTGCGCTTATGGTAGCTGGTCACTCATCGTGACTGGCCATTCAACCGTCAAAGTACTGTCGAATGAATTGAACACAGTTTCCGTGACCTCCCATGTATACTACGAAGGCATCGAGGGTTTTGCAAGAAGCCTCTGTTCTTACTCTTATTTCAGACGTCCTCATCATGTCCTTTTATTTGTCCAGCCAACGGTCGAATGCAAGCCAAAACCCACGCTCTGGCTGTGGTAATCTTTATTACCCTTGGAACAGCTTTATAGGCCCCTGACCCCGCCTCATGCTAATTAATTTGCCTGACTTCTCGACTTTCTTTTTTTGCCCTAACCCACCCACCGAATCGACGAGCATTCAAAGCCATTCTGCCCTCCCTCTAGCCTCGGCATCACCGCACAGGAAAAGTTGCAGACGCACACGTGCAGCGCGTAGCGGTCACCAAGTCCATCTAGCCACACACGCACACACGCACATGCATACACAGCATTGTAGGCTCTTTTTGGGAGGTAGATTGCACTGCCTATTGGCTAATTCCTTTTTACTTCACTTCTGATTGGCTTGCGCCACTGACGTCAAGGTGAAATGTTGGCATTACTCCTACTGCTTGCCAAATCATCGACCAATTGTCTCATGCACTTGCGTGCGTACGTGCGTGCTCGTGCTATCTTCACTCTGGCTGGCTTAGTCAGTCCAGTGTGCGTGTATATTTTATCACATCCACCCACATGCACACACACACAGAAAGCTGGAAAAGCCTCTTTATTCGCACATACCTTAGCCGGAATTGTGGATATACGCATACATAAATAAATATCCACTTAGGAGGGATGTAGCTGGAGTGATCCATAGCAAATTTCCAGGGTATAACTTGCAAAATTCACACACACACACACACACTGTAGAAGTTAACCTGGGGTTCTTGAAGTGTGACAAGAGGATATTAAGTTGAGCGGCCTCTTCCCTCACCGTTAGCGCTTCACAGGGCGACTGCTTTACCAGCTATGTGCTTGGTCTTGGACAGGTAGAGGCAGTAACCTCCATCACCTAGCGAATGTGATTACACTCCCGAGGGTCCAAGTTCATCCCACAGATTTAGCCACCTTATTCCCCCACCTGAGGAGGTATTGTCACTCGTCAAGGGGTCATTTTAGCGTTCACATCGTCGTTTACTCATCTGATAACGCGGTCACATTTCATTGGGCGATTGTGGTGACACGAGTGTCTGATCGAACCCCCTCCCTCCTTTCCCGTCACTCTCTCATCGGCTTTTCGGGATTTTTTGAAGATAAAAGAGCTAAAGAACGGAACCTTTTGCAAACGTTTGCAAAACCTCTCACCCCTGGTCGCAGGCAATGAGGCATGGGTTGGGACGTGTGTGTGTGTGTGAGAGTGTGTGCGTGTGGAGCGATTTGAAAACAAAACAGAGACCGTATTGCTAGGCGCCGTAAGCTGTGATCGGTGCCCGTAACTAAGCGCTTGCGTCAACGCCATTTACTGCTACCAACTGACAGTGCGCTAGCGAACAAACTGTAGTTCGTCTTTGCATTTGTTAGTCAATCGGATCACGTAGTCACTCTTTGACTACTGCGATAAAGGCAGAGGAGGAGAAGGCGGAGGCGGAGGCGCACGGAGAGAAGGAGGAGGCCTACGGAAAACGGGAAAGACTTTTGTGTATTGCTAAGCTACAGCAATGGCATTTGTGTGTTCGCATCTCCCACGCTTAACATATTAAATTTCTCAAGTATTTCAGCTGAGTGGAGATGGTATTAAAAAAACTTGCCTTAGGCGTAGAAAGAAAAAGAGGGCGTAGCTCAATTATTGCCCTGCCACTGAGTCAATCCGTGTCATCGGGAAGTCGTTGGAACAAGGACTGACTTGGCTTTTATTAAAGCCATTGGGACATCACGACGCGAGGTTGTCTATTCACCACCCTGAATGTACCGTGAGGGTAAAGGTCACGGCAGAGGTCGCCTAGCTTCACCTCCACCCTCTGCTCTGGGCTGAAACAAGCATTAGCGCGTGAAGACCTAGCACCGTGTCAATGTCATACAACTGGACTGTCTGGAAGCCAGAAAATCAATTGTATTCAAGGGTAGCACATCCCACCACGGTGACGTTGACAACCCGTCCACACCCCTCATTCATTAAATGTTTCAATTAACAGCCCCTTCTTCGATTTAAAAGTAAAAAAAAACGAGAAGAAAAGTTTATTTGGCATGCATCCAGGTCTATGACAGTACCTGGCAGGTTTTTTACGATGCCAGCGGAGCAATGCAAATCTCCACAGTGCCTTTACATGTGTGCGTGCGTGCACACACGGTAGTATTTCATCTCTAAAGGTGTAAAGCCATTAATGGGAAACGAATTTCTTATTCACATTCTACTCTCATCGTGGAAGTGCACTAACAGTGGTTATTTTTCGGCCCCATTGATTCTGTCCTTCTTGGCATTCACCCTTGACATGCATGTCAAGTGCCTCTGGGGTGGTAGGTCTTCGACAGGCTACAGAATTGGCTACTCTACTGGTCACTGATTAAATTCACTTAGTTGCAATCGGATTTGTGCACCCTCCCACCCACCACCACTTCATTTTGACAAGCAAATAAGCTCCCACCTCGTCAAGCGCGAATACGCCTGACAGGTAAATAACTATTCAACTCTACAGGCTATAATTATACCAAAAGCGGGTTTTCACTACCTCAAATTTGTCGCCTTTACTGTCATAAGTACACAGTGCACCATCTACTTCACTTCATCTGCTTCTCCCAATCTCTGCGGTTAGAGGAGTTGCACATTCGTTGATTTCGGCTAGTTGAATCGCTCTGTACGCGCAAAGTGATTGCCACTGGCAAAGCAAACAAACGAACATGGCATTTGCACATAAATATGCATTAGAAGGGAGTAGAAAGTGCAATGGGGATTCGCAGAGGCATGACCATACCAGAGTCAGGACACTGTGGCGGCAACTCTCGAACGCGTGGCTATGTTAACTTCATTGTGACCTGCCAGAATTGGGTGTGTGAATGGCTCTTAAAAGTAAATAGTGCGTGTGTATTTAATGGTGAATGAAGGTCCTGCATAATACTACTTTCTTTGAAAAATAGCCTTAATGACTGGATCCCACCACTCAATACTGGCATTTCTCCATCACTAACCCAGTACAGATGAAATTTTCGCTTTTAAGACCTTGAGAAGGGCCGCTGCGGTTGAGCCTATCCCCGCGAAACCAAGTTGTTTCGCGCTCCTCCCAGAGGAGGGATAAAGTGCTGCAACGAGAAGGCTGGCTCTTTGATAGCACTTGGTGAAATTGGCAAAGTTGATGCACCAAAGGCCTGAGAAAAAGTGTATCTTCTCTTTATCGCTCCGAAGTAGACAGCTCGCAGTGCTTCCAGGCAGGCCCATAAAACTATTTTATGGCAAAATCAGTGCTCTGAAGATATTATGCCTGGTTTTCTGTTCTACCGACTCATCACCCATGGCGTGGGGCACAGAATTGTGGTATGTGTGGGTGGTTGTGTTTCTTTCTTTCCCTTCTTTTCAGCATCACATGTTCCGTTTTGCTGACGCATAAAAACAAAGGACAATAAAATACTTCACTGTATGAGTGACGCTCACACCAAAAAGCTGCTTCACGAATTATTTTATGAGGAAACACTTAAAGGCATAACATCACTACGACGAAGACTGCTACCATCCAATCAATTCCTACTTCCACGTTTACCGGACACATTCATTCGTCAATTTTACTTTTTCCCATGCGATGATGGCCACATTCGGCAGAGGAAATGGATAGCTCTGTGTCCGCCACATTCCAATTGTCGCTTTGCGCTCCTGGATGGGATGTTCTCCTCCGTGGCTGCCAGTTTGCACCTTTATCCTCAAGAAATGTTGGAATTTCTTGCTTTTTTTTCAAACACTCACTTAAATTGCCCACTTCGACTTGAGTATAGCCATGAAATTGCCAAAATGGCGCCTCCAGGTGTGCCTCAGTTAAAAATGGCACACCCAACTATTGTTTTCCCTCGAATTGGCAAATGTAGGGAGATATAAAACTGCCAGCAGCTCAGAATATCAGAAAAAGGGTAGAGCTGGAGGGGGTTAAGGAAACAATATCGCACCCAAAATCGGTTATGAAGCTGTTTTTTGCCTGATGCTATATTTATTAACCGTTCCTGTGACAAAATTACAGAACTAACTGGTTGCCTCTTGGCAACGGACAGAGATGGAAGGAGGACTTTCAGTGGTGGTAATAATAATGTGTCACAAATATCCTACCAGCCGACCTCAATAAAAACCTTAAGATAGGATATTTATTTTGAGAATGATACTACTGCTTGCTGCGTCAGCATTTAAGTAGCGTAGAATGGTCTGCTTATTGTTTTACTTGCGTCCTTAGTGTCAACACTGGCATGTGTCTTGCAGGCTTGTCAAATTTAAATGAGATTTCAGTCGAGTAAACGCTATTTGTGGCAGGACATATAGTTATAAGCAGATAATCAAACAACAACCCTATCCTCACGGCCAACAGTGAATTGATTGGTTTACCAAGAAGGAAGGCTAGATCAAAAGGCCGAGGTAGACGACTGCTTTGCGCCCCTTATCATACTCCTGACTGCAGAGCTGTCTACTCGCGTATCTCTTCCATTTCACCTCGTGATGTGCCAGCAGATCCAAGTTGCACCTCAACTGCATCCAGCTTCATCCAGGGGGATATTGTGCCTCATCAACCCATCCTTCCTGCTGGTAGGACGACTAGTGGTGTCCCAGATGTTGGAATTGAACAATTTTACCCGCTCATACCATGTTGCACGCAATAAATGCACTTTTTGTCTGGCGGAATGATTAAAGCAACCGGGTTGTCGGAGGTTGGGCTACCTTTGACCTCACCCCTCCTCAAGTGACACTCAACACCTCTTCATCACCATAAACTTCCCAATTAGGAGACATCTAGTTGCTTTAAACCCCTCCCCAATGGTGGGGCAAATTACCATTGCTGGTTCTGCCTGCAACCAAGAGTCTGATCAGGCATTAATCGCCAGGAATGGTTCTCATAGCTTCTTCATGGAAAGAAGGGAGGAACTACTTCAAATGTACCTGCTCTGAATGACTCAGAACTGTGCAATTACTGGTAGAATCTGCTTGTCTGTGCTTGCAAGCGGTGCAGCACTCTAATGCTCGATTCCGCGTGTGCTCTCAAAAGGCAACCCTTAGTTTTTACATGCTTAATCAACTCCTTTGTGTGCAGCCGTGCACGCATTGTTGTGGCAAAAAAGTGGCCTCTTTGCTCTCCCCATGCAGCCGCTCTTTTTTGATCGCTCCTCCTCGGCTCTCAAATGGATCGTGCAACATGGATTAAGTCGCAGCTCCAAGTTTATGTGGCTCTACGGCTCTCCTGCATGAAATCTAGGATAACAGGAGAAAAGAGGGGGGGGAGAACAAGACCCGATGATGACTCATGTGAGTGAAAGGAAAATCATTTTTTTGCCTCGAAATATTTAACTCCTTTTATAGGAAATAATGCCGAAAATCGCCATTTAGCAGTACGGGTTCAGGACTATCTGCAGGTTTTACCAAACCGGATGTCCTACTGAAATTCAAAAGTAGGGTGTATTAAGACTAAACATCAAAGAGTAACCTAAATTACCTCGGGATTTATGGGAAGTGATCCGCTAGTTTGTTTGAAACCTGAGGGAAGTGGAGTAGAACCCATCGAATTCAAGCTATGGTATAAAACTCATACAAGTAATTTCAAACCGATTGAGCGTACACTCGCATAAATCCGATCCCAAGTGAACTGAAAGAGGTTGTTGACGTCAGAAACAGTATGGTAGGAATACTTGAAAGGTTATCGCAGCAAGATCGTCTAGATGAAGGCGCAGATACAAGCCATGACCTAATGAGCCCAAATTAGTTTGTAGAGAAGACGAGAACTATGTCAGAAGCCTTCAATTCTTCTCAATAAAAATGGTTCAAAAATGGATAAACGCTGATTTTAGATACATAATTTATGAACTGAAGTGGCATAAGCAGCACAAATCTCAAAAAAGTTGCAAATGTGCAAAGGGTAGCGCTAGGATTTGCATGCGAAACTTTAGTGCAGCAAAATTAAAGATGGCCGCGCAACATAGTGTTATAGAAGACGCCCTTTCAAGCCACGGGTTACTCACCCACTTAATGGCAAACTAAAAAGACGCAGACTAAGGAGTAGTGGTGACCTCAAGAAGACAATATCAGGCATTCGATGGTTGTCATTGAGGTCAGAACCATCGGACAGCCACCAAGAGAAGTGCCAGTTTCAAGTTGAAGAGAGCAAAACAAATGGCAGGTAGACATGCTCTAAAGCTCATAATTGGTCTGCGTGTAGATGGTAAATACCGTTAAATGCAACTATGCCTCAAGATTTTTGGGAAGATTTAAAGCGCAACGGTTGAAAATTTGTTGAATAGACTCATATTGTGCTGCTCAAAAAGTTATTTACTGCACCTATTCTTAAACAGGCATTCAGATTTTTAAAGAGTGGATTATAACGAGATTGTGTGGCTCCCAAACTCTGCCTATAATGCTTGGGTCGTTTGACTGTCGGTTTCGGTTACGGACACTTGGGTGGCTCTATAGCCTGGGCTGGACCCCAGACCATACTAGCAGCTAGAATAAATCTTAATATGCTAAATACGTATTTCACTTAAGTAACTTGCCTTTTCTTTGACTTCAAAGAAATCTAGAAACACAAAAGTGCCGAAAGCTTCAATTCAAACGACAGTCAGCGACACATTATCAACCTCAGCACTATGGTTTCTCACAATCTCTAGATAACCTTAGACCCTGCATTAGAACCGACTCTTAGCTTCTGGTGAGGACCCGCAGCTTGATTAAATGTATTGGGAAGCTTGTATTTGTATGAACAAATAACTTGTAACGCAACAAAACAGATCTGAAGGGTTTTAGATAAAAACACTAACAAATGGGTTAGGCATAAATGTAGAATAAGTGCAAAAATAGTTTAAAAGGGTCTAAAATATTTGTGATCTGTTTGTTTAAATTAGCACTTGAAATTGTCGATTGCTTCTTAATTGTGCAGGCATCATGGTGTGTGGTTGTTTTCTTGCGCTTGAAGCGTTTCAGATTCCTGGTTGTTGGTTCGTATCATTATGAGTGCTTTGCACCTTAACAGTGTTTTGAACTTAAAGCAATCGTGTATTTGTGTGGTGCTCTTTGTTCTTGTGTGCCGTCGGTTTTTTCATACCCGCTTGCTAATTTACATGCATTTTTCTAAGGCGCTTGCGTCTACTTGCGGAATTTGTGTTAATTTGTACCACTTTCCTTTTTTAGGGTCGCGTCCGCACAAAGACCGTGAAGAAGGCGGCACGAATTCTTATTGAGAGTTATTATGGCAAACTAACCCGCGATTTTCATATTAACAAGCGTGTTACTGCGGATGTTGCAATTGTTGGCTCAAAGCGTCTCAGGAACCGCATTGCTGGTTTCCTCACACATCTCATGAAGCGTATTCAAGCTGGTCCTATCCGTGGTATCAGTATTAAGCTTCAGGAGGAGGAGAGGGAGCGTCGCGATAACTACCAGCCAGATGTTTCGGTTTTGTCAATGATGACGACCGAATTGGATCCGGTCTCCACTGCTATGGTCAACAGTCTGGTATGTTCTTAGTTTCGTGTGGTAATGGGGGTACTTTTAGACCAAGCAACCTGCGACGCAAAGAGGCGGACGATAAGTTTGTACAGAGTTAAGTCAGTAAAAGAGTACTCGGAAGCCCTTGTTTCTTTGTTTGATTTCTGGCGCTTTGTCCTGGTATCACCTTAAATTATGTGAATTAAGATAATTTATCAAATTGTATTTCAACGAATACATCCCGTTATCAGGCGACTGGGGAGTACGACTGGAGAAATATATAAGTTAAGTGAATGTTTGTGCTGAGGGAATCAGAGTGGTCGGTTGTGTGGGGCGTGCCGAGAAGGGGGGGGAGAGGGTAATTTCAACACCGGAATGAATTCATGGGTGTTTTGCCTGACGAGGTTAGGGTTCCCAAGGATTCAAAACTTGAAGCAATGCTGGGGTGTCTGCCGAACGAGTGGTGGCTACTTCGGCCTCCGGGGCCAGGCGGCGGTAGAGTGCCGGAGTGCCGGTCCAGTGAAGTCACATCGGCTCGCTCGATCACTTCCTTCTCATAGCCTTCGCGAAGTTGCTAAAGCGGTGAATACAGGGCGTGAGATCTATTTGCAGGAGTAGGGGAAGCAAGCGTTTATTGCAAAGCGGTGGCTTACGAAAATTTTACGTTGGAGGCGTTCGGCATGGGCCTTCATCTCCTGCTTGTGTTCATCGTCGAGTTCTTTCAATCGGCTAGTTTCCTGATTAGCCAACAGGACCTTCTTCTCCCACTGCTGCTCATCCAACTCGACGAACTGATTCATTATCTCGCGATCCAGAGCCTGGGTTTGCATTTGATGATGCTTATCCAACCTGAGAAGGGCGTCACTTGCGCGTATTCTCTCAGTTTCCTCCACCTACAAGGAAGCCAAAGCTAATTGACGTGGAGAAGCGGGGCAGGACAAAGTCATAGAGTGACGCACTTTTGCTAACGCTTCCTTGGCACTCATTCCATCCGGAGGACCGTCTTCTCGTAACTTCCTTTGATACATTGATATCCTCTTCTTTCTAGCCGCCCTTTCGTTCTTGAGAAATATTTTCTTCTCCAGGATCTGAGATTCCTGAAGCTGTGACTTATCCGCTTCTGATGCCTGAGAGTAAAAAGCAGGTACAGTGATGTAGTGTGCACGCCTCAAATGTGGCAGAGAAGTTGCCTACCTCGCGGAGTTCGACCAACTGAGAGGCCAGACGTTTTGCCAGCAGTTGCCTGTCCGCCAATGCAAAGTCCTTCAGCTGACTACGCGCCAATTGATGGCGCATGTGCATGTGACGTTGCTCCATCCTGCCCTGCATTTTCGCGAAATCTAGAGGCAAGGCAAATCACATTTCAAAATTTGAGGGAAAATAATTAAGCTACTGAATATGCAATTAAGTAGGCAACCGAATCAAGATTTCGAGATCTGATTGTGACTGCTAAGAGGATCATTCAAGGGGCTACCAAAGTAATTGATAAAGCAAGTCGAGGGAACACACTCATATTGAGTTCGTATTGCTCCGAGTACAACTGAAGGTCAAGATGGCTCAGTTTCTTCTGGTGCACTTCCTTCAGCCGCAACATTTGAGCACTCAACGTGGCTTCCCGTTGGCGGAGGAAGTTGGCAGCCTCGGTATAATGCTCTTCCACTGCCGGTGGGATGTTTGGTGGCGTTCGTAACACTGCATTTCCACTGCTGAACGTGTCGCGTACATCACGAAACACCGCCTTTCGCAGGGTTCGCGAGCCCACACTGCACTCCAATTTCTGCTTGAATTGTTCCAGGAAGGTCTTCTCTGATTGCGCCTGTATCCAAGTAGAAGGAGCAAAAACACACTGGTAAGAAATAGTTCCATATCCCACTTCACAGTGTGGTTGAAAATGCGATTACAGTTTCCTCACGAAGAGCCTTTGTGTCGCTTTCAAGATCAGTGTCCAAGCGATCACGACTAGCCTTGTATTTCTTGGCAACGGCCTCCAATTCTTTTGTCAAAGATCGATGAAGTTGCTACAGAGAAAGGGCCTTAAAAGTTAACTAATGGCTAATACATTTAGTACTGATACCACCAGCAGACGTACAGTGAACTCGGCCGCCTGTTTGGCCTCCAACTGACGCATCTGTTGTTCCACGCGTTCAGCGATCTCGCGATTACGACGTTTGCTCTCCTTTGCTAACTCGCGGAAATCTCGCAAAGCTCGCAGTCTTGCCCCACTGATGAAGTAAATGCAAATAATATGGATGTACGATTCGGTGGAGAGGTGAAGCAGAGTACTCCAAAGCAACACCACATTCATTAATTGACAAGTGGTTACCAGGGTTTGAATGAAGTTGCCCTGCCACCACTTTTAGACTCAGAAAGTAGACCTATTTGTCAGGACAATTGTAGCTATGGAGGTGGGTCAATGTCGACATTCACAAATGCAAGCCATACCTATTCTCGACGGGTCGAACAGACTCCTCGGCGAGAACGACTCTCTTCGAGGTGGTGGTGTGCTCCTTGCCATCCACGACAAAACGGCGAGTGTGAATTGAGGCTCTGAACTGGTTGGGGCATTTTCGTAGCTAAGAGAAGAAGGAGTAAACAAAGTAATGTCGGCTGTTGCAACGAGAACTACGCAAGTCAAGTTGTTGCAAGTCTTGAAAGAACTGACCTTAAATTGAATGACGGAATAACGGCAAAAAGGAAGGCGTAGAAACGTGGGGACTTATTTTAAAAAAAGGATTCAAACGATCGACAGACAAAAGAAACCAACCATGTAGGCTATCGGTGAAAAGGATTTCCTATTATGAGACAACTGTTTCTCCTCATTCCCATTCCTACGAGGTTCACTGCTTTCACCGCTCGTTGTTGCCCCTTCAGATGAGGAGAAAGGCCGTTCCTGTGTCTCCATTGGTGAATCCTCATCGTCTGCCTGGGAGACTTCCATAGCGAAATCTGGCAGACGAATAGGCGAAGAGGATTCGGGGCTCTTGACACCACTTCTAGACGGTACAGCATTGCTTCCAAACGATGTATGCATCCATTCCGAGTTCTCCTTCTTGAATTGCTAGGCGGTAACACAGACAGTCAAAGCATTCATGAGCGAGTATTTCAACATTCACATCTTTCTCTTTTTTTTGGAAGTCGATTCCTCATTTTGTGTGAAGAAAAAGAGCAAATCATTGAGGACTGAAGGATTTAATAGTTGAGTTAGACTGAAGCAATGGAACAGGACCAGATGAAGTGCAACGCCACCCTACACACAGGCGTTAAATCTGACCTCACTCAGTAGAAGTGTGTTGCCTAGTTCTAACGAAGTGAGACCGGGAATGGCGATCGGCTTGACACCTCCTAATTGTTGGTGCGGTGCTGAATGGCTTAAACTTGAGACCAAAGCAGTTAATGGCGGAAAAAGTCGGCGACTTGGGCATCAAAAAAATGGGAGATCAAAGACTACATGCGGTCTCGAAGTATTAACTTTGCCGCTGGCTGCTCAATAAAGACCACTTCTGCCTTAGCTGCACTCCACTATTGTGTTTAAAGAGGCATGAGGGAGAAAAAGAGAGGTCATCCACAGAACCAAGACCTAAACATTGCCTGACGGTTAGGATTGCATGATTCAGTCTCACCTCCTGGTAGTCTTTGATACATTCAAAGGCGATGAAAGCGACTGACGTAAAATCAACATCTCCAAGCAGAAGGTCATGGACAAGGGAGTCGGCAACTCCACGAATGGCCTTTTCATCAATCGGCAGATTCTAAAGTGACAAAATAAAATGGTGAAAGACTTGATTTTTGAAAGGCCAATTAAGCACTGAAAGAATCATAATTGTGGAAACGTGACTCCATCGATGTGCATTTTCCCTTGAAAAGCAAAGCCAAATAAATTGGTGAGAGCATTTGAGGATGGTATATTCTGCTTGAGATTTGATCTCTCCTCAGTTAAGATTGCATGGAAGTAGGGAGAGCGTAATGTATACGAGAGATATCTAATCAATGAAAGTAGAAGCTACTAAGGATATAAGGCAGGACAAACTCATTTCCCAAACTGGATAATTAGATTTTTTTTCACATGAGACATAAAAACAAGAGGATGGTGAGAGTCCAGCCTACCTCGTCGGTGGGAATGAAGGAGGTCGTATCGAGGAGAGCAGGAATTTTGGCATCCTCTGCACTGAATTCGACATCCTCGTAACTCACCATGTTCAGGAGTTCTTCGGTGTTGGACATCTTCTCCTCCATATCATCCATGTCGTGCAAAGACTGCGCCATGACCTCTGCCGCTTCAGCTGAAACCATGTCCACATCGAGGTCGGGCTGTGTGAGGAAATAGGAAGGTAAAAATAGCCCTTCGAAAAGGTGACATATTTTGCACACTTTCACCATAGTAACGCGGATTCAAATAGGGTAAACAAAATGGGCATAGGAGGCGTAATTCACGCTCCCTCATCGTAGTGGCATCTAATAGTGACCATGAGTGCCGATGAGAGGTCTTAAATGGAAGCAAAAAAAGGTAAAGCCGGCTAAGTAAAGCGTAGGGGAGGAGAGGAGCAAACGGGAACGAAACTGCATAGCCACACGGAGAGAAACACCCGAAACGATAGCAGTAGGGGTGGGCTTACAGAAACATCCATACAACAAAGCCAACTGGCATACGTACTTTTTTACTCTCTTTCGCACGACTGAGCTTGTAGAAGTTGCATGGTCAAGGGTTAATTGAAAAAGGTTTCTATTTAAAAATAACATGTGGGTGGATGATGTAGGGATTGCGGGCCTGCACAATAAGCAACAAAGCTGACAGACAAATATACTCGCACACGTCAAGCGTAAGGAGGGGGGGGTTCAAACAGGGAACAGGCAAAAGGTGATTCTCTCCTGATTAAGTCTTTCTTCAAAGGGTGAAAAGTAATTCTCCAACATGTGAAACACTTAAACATTCCAAATAGTGAGTACACGAACAGCTTAAGTGATTCTACTTCTAAAATTGGTTGGTATGATGTAAAGTGAGCATAACAAAGTAGGGATGAGTAGCGAAGCAAACACATGATGAACGAGCTTGGTCATAGTGCACACACAGCTCTCTCACTAACGCATTTAAACTACAGCGACTGCTGAACTTGGTCTCAAAAAAAACACAAGCCAAGGGTCACGTGAATACCGAAAGTGCCTAAATAGGTATGGGGGTAAATTAAGGCGGAAAAGTATCGCGTTGTAAACGATCAAGTTGGCAACAAAACAACCATGTACCCCAACTGTCGATGCTTTGAATGAATGCATTGTATGAAAGAAAATGACTCACCAAGTCGTCTGGCATGATGTTCTCCACGGTCTCTTCAACTTCAGCGTTGGCTTCGCCAAGGAGGATTTTTATCACAGATCGATCTGCCTCAGTCACATCTGCGACAAATGGGTCCTTCAAAGGAGCACAGGTGATTTAAACCCCACCGAAAGACACCACGACATACTAATGGAAAGAAGAAGCAAATAATCTCAGCGTACGCTTTTGAGATCCTCCATGGAAGGACGTTGGTCGGGATTCTTTTGCAGACATCGTTGCAAAAGGCCATTAAGGGAGGGAGACCTGCAGGCAAAAACGCGACGCAGCATATTAAAACTGGGAGCAGAACAGCAATAGTCCGTCTCACAATCTATAGACGGTAGGAAGAAAAATCTACCAAACATTACGAGACAACAAACAAGAGGCCATGCACTTTGGTGACCATGGGAAGAGGGCAAATGCATGCCATACATAGCAAAAGGAGGTGAAAAAAAATGAAAATGTGTAATCGCAAGTTCTGTGCATAAATTTGAAGACGGCGTGAGGTGGAGCATATATATTTACCACTTATTGTTGCCTTGAATAATATTCAAAGGAAAAAAATATGGAAGAAAAAAGCGGATGAGAGGGTGTGCAAGCAAATTGTGAGAAAAAGAGAAAAAAACAAGTATCCTTCATCCCATTATTAAAGGAATTAGTAGAAATTTTCAATTTACATGTATTTAGTAAAAAATGAAAAAATGAGGCTGCAATTAAATTATGCAAATGATGACGAATACGAGAAGAAGTGATGTAAAATGTGATTCAATTAGTTTACTTACCACGCCTTTGGTCTGGAAAAAGTTGGTGGATCACTTTTTGTGATTTTTAACAGCACACGGGTGGGATTAAGCTCATTATAAGGTGGGAGCATTTCAGCAAATTCAATCAAAGTAATGCCTAAATGAGTAATGTGGGAAAACTTGAAAGAAATCTACCAAAAGACCACACATCAGCAGCCATGTCATAGGGATTATCTTTAAAGGTTTCACAAGCAATAACCTCAGGCGCCATCCAATATGGAGTACCAATGAAAGTTGTGCGTTTTTGATTTTCACTTGCCATTCGTGCTGACACACCGAAATCGGCTGATAGAAAAGGTTAAAATAAGTGGAAATGCTGCCCACCCAAACGAATTTCGTGATTTAGAGTTATCAAAATATTTCCGGCCTTAAGGTCACGATGAATAATCAAGTGTTTGTGAAGAAATGCAAGACCAGATATGACTTCATGGGAAATAAATTTGATCTGCGGTTCTGTTAAAGGCTTATCCAGAACTTTCATTATGCTGTCAACAGCACCTCCACCACAAAATTCAAGATACATCTAGGAGAAAAGAACGTAGAAACACCTAACAAACTTACCCAAATCTTCTTCTCAAAAACATATGCTTCATGCAACTGAAGAATATTTGGATGCTTGCATTCATGCAAGATATCTATTTCAACCATTAAATCTTCCATCTCCTCGTCCGATGAGAAATCTACGCTTTTAAGAGCTGCTAACTGTCCCGTTTTGATTTTTGATGCCTTAACACATGTTGACGTAAGATGCAAGATTACCTTGTAAACTTTACCGAATGCACCGTCACCGAGTTCTGCTATGTTCTTCCATACGGTGGATGGATCAACACCCACTGCAACCACGGAAGGAAGAGGCTTTAACTTCGGCTTTTCTTCACCCTGTCGCAATTTCTTCAGGAGGTTCCCGAAAAACGACATGCTCTTCAGTCAAATAAATGTCAATCAAGAAGCCAGACACGCAACCGTGAGGGGAACTACCAAAGCACCAATAACACAGCCATACAGCAAGACCAATGAACGAGCGGGTAAGTGACAAAAGCAATGTAGAATTTTGTTTATGCGATGCTTAGGTAAAAAACATAATGCAACATAAATCACATGTTTTCAGGACTCCAAAAGACAGCTCCATATTACTTCATTCAAAGGTCTTGGAAACTAGTAGTCAATGTATAGGAATTTTAAGGAAAATTCGATTGGGTAAAAGTCATAAGATAATAAAATTGCGCTAACTATCAGATTGCGCGCAAACGAAAAAACAACATAAGACACAAAAAAATCATGGCTTTGAAATTCAATAAAATCAATAGATTGAACCACACAAATTCACAGCCGACAACTGAGAGTGAAAAAGTAATATATTTCGAATTAAAAAAATCAAATCTAGGGACTCATCGTCTTCGCATAAAAGTTTAAAAGCTTAATGCGGAGCACAAGTTGCGATCAATGATATATATCCCAAAAAGAGGATAAAAATAATTAAATATTTACCGTTAATTAGCATAATCTTAGTGTAAAAAAACTCACATTTATCAAAAACACAATGTAAAGCCATTAAAGAGAGCATTAATAAAGTTCGGTTATAAACAGTGCCACTGCATTAAAAGCATTGGTTGTGACACAAATATTACTAAAGGAATGTGTTTCCACATCAAATATTACAATATACAAGTTAGGCGTGTAAAACTTCGCATGTTCAAACTGCCGGTTTCGGTCACTTGAGCGGTCGCGTTGTGCTAGACGGTTGGCCAGCCTCCGGGCCCTGCCAACAGCCCCAAAGCCCTCTGTTTCCAGAAAGCGGAAAGCTCACACGACTTCGATGGATTTCTATCCTGATCCATACCGCTTGTGGCAAACTTTGGCGGTGTGAAAGAAGTGCATGTGCTACGGATCGGAGAACTTCTGCCATCCCATAACAGAAGGGTCCAGATCGACGTCCACCTTTGGCATCTACCCCGCCCTCGTGTTCTGCAAGAAGGCTACTAACAACTGAAGCGACACTAGCCGTGAACTCCAAGTCCAGTGGAACTGCCGAGGGGGATCAGCGACGTTGTGGTCAAGCATCCTCCCTAAGCTCTCTCTCCTGTTATTGGGCAACTCGCCTATCTTCGTCAAAATGAGTATCTACAGACGCCATTCAATAGCATCGTTTTATGCTTTGCACACTTTGATCGCGTGCATTCCGTTCCCACGAGGCCCAAGCGCTTCACTTTCTGGTGGATCGACGATACCCTCGCGTCTCTTCCACGGCATCAAAAAACTGGAATCACAATGTGTGTTGTGTGTGTCCCGACCTGTTCGAAAATTTGGATTCGTAGTCCCATCTTGCATTGGGCCACATCATCATGGGAGAGGAGGACCGAATGCTACGCGGAATTGATGGCACTACAAGAACGCATGAGCTCGAATCCTGACGACTGGCACGGTTAGCTCGTGGGTGCTACTCGCAGCACTGATAACGCTGTGATGGCTGACACGGGAGGCCGACTGAGGGGAGCGTTGGGGACGACGCTGGAAAGAAGAGAGGGGCTGTATAATACTTTGATTGTTCAAACTGTAGGTTTTGGTGACTTGGGTGGCCATATTGTAGTAGCCGGTTGGCAGACCTCCGAGCCTTGTCAACAGCCTTTAACCCCTCTGTCTCCAGATTATATAATTTGTCTAAGTACCATTTCTTCTTTTACATTAAAAAAAGTTTTAGGAGACTACAATTGAACTCCATATTTTCAAAACCCAGTTAGGTGCAATCTCGTGGACGCTGAATTTAGAATTGAGCCCAGCGCCTCAATTTCTAAAAGCATAGTGTACGTTCCTAACTCAAGATATAAAGGACACGTTGTTTTTCTTTTTCTAATATAATACGACTTTGTATCAATTCACTTTTCGCATAAATTAGGCAAGACAACCCAACTTTGGCCTTGGTAGCAAATGTTAGTTTTCTGGGATCCGAAACATGTTCGTCTCTACTACTTCGGAGTCACTACCGGATGTCTTGTCTGTGTGTGTGTGTGTGTGTGTGTGTGTGTGTGTGTGTGTGTGTGTGTGTGTGTGTGTGTGTGTGTGTGTGTGTGTGTGTGTGTGTGTGTGTGTGTGTGTGTGTGTGTGTGTGTGTGTGTGTGTGTGTGTGTGTGTGTGTGTGTGTGTGTGTGTGTGTGTGTGTGTGTGTGTGTGTGTGTGTGTGTGTGTGTGTGTGTGTGTGTGTGTGTGTGTGTGTGTGTGTGTGTGTGTGTGTGTGTGTGTGTGTGTGTGTGTGTGTGTGTGTGTGTGTGTGTGTGTGTGTGTGTGTGTGTGTGTGTGTGTGTGTGTGTGTGTGTGTGTGTGTGTGTGTGTGTGTGTGTGTGTGTGTGTGTGTGTGTGTGTGTGTGTGTGTGTGTGTGTGTGTGTGTGTGTGTGTGTGTGTGTGTGTGTGTGTGTGTGTGTGTGTGTGTGTGTGTGTGTGTGTGTGTGTGTGTGTGTGTGTGTGTGTGTGTGTGTGTGTGTGTGTGTGTGTGTGTGTGTGTGTGTGTTGTGTGTGTGTGTGTGTGTGTGTGTACATGTGTGTGTTCGTGAGGAGAGATGAAATGGAGTGCATTCCTCTTTAGTCATGAGATGGTGATAGTGTTGCCGGAGAAGAGGGATGGTTTGGCGAATGTGTTGAAGCAGTTGTGTGCGGATGCGAAGCATATGGAGGAGATTCTGACCTCGGATCAGTATTTCGACACGGAGGTGATACTGAGGTTGCCGAGATTTTCGCTTGGTGGTCGCAACATGAAGTTGAAGGAGTCACTGTCTAAAATGGGATTGAAGTCCACTTTTGACATTGATCGCGCAGATTTCTCGGGAATAACTGCGGATAGATCGCTAGCGGTGTCGGATATCTACCATCAGGCTATGATTGATGTAGGTTTTGTGTTTATTTCCCAGCGCCTTTTTTAGACCCTTAATTGTGTTGGTCTTATTGATGCATTATGTTGTAGGTTGACGAGGAAGGTGCGGAAGCTGCTGCGGCGACGGGCATGGTAATGATGTTGACCAGCTGCATGCCGATGCCTCCTGCCGAATTCATAGTTGATCATCCATTCCTCTTTTTCATTGTCACAAATACGGGTATCCCCGTGTTCATGGGCCACGTCGTCGATCCAGAGAGTAAGTAGTCTATGAAGGTATGCATTTGTTTTCATCCTGCGATCGTTTTAATATTTTTATTATAACTTTTGCGACTGTGATTCTTTTTGTTGTTATTTTAGATTTTCTTGCGAAATATGGGTGACTTTGAATTCTTGTCTCTTCTTCCTTTTTTGTCCTCTTTGAAATATATTGCAAATTTTTTTTAAATTAATGGTTGCATCTACTATACCATTTTACTTTGTTCTATTGTAAATTCACTCACCTTTTGCTGGACTTAATTAAATGGTTAACATTTGGTGGTGCTGAATTGGATTTGAATAATGGCTATGTCATGGTGGATGGTGAGTCTGCCATGTCTTCTGATTTTTTAAGGACTCTTGTGAGTCCCTACGCTTTAAGCCGACAATATTCAAAAGCACCTCTCTGACAGTTCCCTATCTAGTCTTCATCAGCTTTATTGTCGCGTCTCAAAGCTTCCACGAATTCGTTAGTAGCCACAGTTGTATGACAGAACGCTTTGAAGTTTTCTGGTTGTCGTCAATCTAATTCTACCTCTTTGGCCGCAAAACTGTGGCGGTTGTTTAGATGCCACGTTAGTGATTAAGTTTGCGTGCAGCTCTAAAGGCATTTGATCTTATCGTCTAGGATGCGGCTAACAAATTGCACTGGATGTCAGGTGTTTTGCTGTTTGACAAATGGGATGGTAACACTGGAAATTGGATTAGGGTCTTCTCGGAGGTCATCGCGCATGAACACTTACCCAAAAATAGGAGCTACTTGACTAAGGTCAATAAGCTGAAATTGTTAACGGGGAAGAGGTGTCTAGCGTCTCTCCCTACTAACTACTGCGCTCTTTCCTCTAAACTGACCAGCTGTCTTCCTGTCAGCCAGAAGAGAGATGGAGTGGTATCGCTAGTCATCGGACCGCATTGCTGCATAAGGGCAGCAATGACTTCGCCCAAATTTTAAGGACGCAGTTTTGCAGATTCTTTCGTCTGCTGCTTATGCTCCCACTGCTTGCAGCCACTAACTACTTAGTGATCCAAATAAAGTGAATGAATGTGCGTTATTATTTGCGAATTTGTTCATAGTTAACCAAGCAGAGATATAATGGGACGAGTGCCAAGTGTCTGACTGGTCGATTGCCAAGGTTAACAAATGGTGGATGTGGTGCAGGCTGTATCAGGGTCTCCTGACTAAGGTAGTGTGTACACAAGCTGTTCACAAGCAATCATTTGGCGATGGTTGCTGACTCGTAACTGCGACTAGGATGCTTTCTGAAGATTTGAGCCCCTTTTCACTTTCCAATTTTCTGGCACTAGCGATTGTGCCTCATTATGCTCGAGTGACATGTAAAATGCTCTCACAGGGTAGTGCAAATGGGGTTCGGTGCGTAGTGAGAGAGGCATGCATTTGGTACAAGAAATTGTGCTGTGAATGTGTCCGTCGAGCCTTCACCACCCTGATCCAATCGCACTAGTCGTCGGGATTGCCCGTGCATATTCGTATCCGAGTTAGTTAGCAAAGCCAAATGCGGGTTTGTGCCACGCGATACCTCTAGGAGAACTAATAGTGCACTCCGTTGCATTTAAATCCTCAAAAAACTGCATAAGTATTTTTAAAATAGCACACTTACCTGATTTGGTTAGTGATCGTCTCAAGAAAATAGCGAGATAAAATTGCAAGAAATTACCAACTAAAGAACAAAACGTTAATGCATGGGGCGAACCGCATGAATTCACAAATGTGGCAGCAAATCTGTTTCACACAGGAATTCAGCAAGTGGTGACAATGATAAGTTAAATTTTTACCAAAACAATATTTCAAATGAAAGTTCTGTAGGCTCGTATCATGACAATAAAATTTCTTAATAATGCACCGACGATTCATAGGAGCAAGTGAAAGAACAGGTACGAATGTTGAATTCATATTTGATTTGATTAGATTATTAATGTGTAATCACCGCAGTATTAAATAGTAACACATAGCATTCTCACATGGTTGAAAATTTGTTCGTGACCACCTCAGCTCTGGTGCCGAGAACTGAAATAATTTCTCAAAATACACAATGAATATACTATCAAGGTGAACGAAAGAAACCTGATTTATAATTATTTTTGAATAAAATCATGGTGGCAAACCCCACGTGTACAATTGGAGTGTTTTGAAAGAGCACCAAAGTGTGCAAAAAGAGCTTGCTTTTGACCATTATTGCTTTGTTATCATACGTGTATACTGTAGCGTCCCGAGACTCCCTTTAAGGTAAAAGAAGGCATAGTATTGGGGCAGAATATATATCCTGGAAACAGAGGGCTTGGGGCTGTTGGCACGGCCCAGAGGCCGGCCAACCGGCTATTACAAGATGGCCACCCAAGTCACCGAAACCGGTAGTTCGAACAAACAAAGTATTACATAGCCCCCTCTTCTTTCGAGCGTCGTCCCCGACGCTCCCCATGGTCAAACTCCCGCGTCAGCCATCACAACGTAATCAGTGCTGCGAAAAGCACCCACGAGCTAACCGTGCCAGTCATCTAGATTCGAGCGCATGTGTTCTTGCAGTACCA
>MIEF01006051.1:0-19986 GCA_001870725.1 Taenia solium | reverse complement strand
AGTCAGCAAATAGGCAAGAATCCTAGGAGCGTGCAAAATATCGTAGTTTAGCTTTGTCAATTCAAGTCATGGGCAAAGATGCCTTTGCCTCGCCTAGGAGCCAAAGCCGATGCTTCGACAGATGTATGAATGAATGAGGAATCGCGCCAATGTTGAGTGGTCATTGTTACCTAAGCGCATCATGTCTATCTTACAGGCTTGTTGAAACCCTCATTCGAGGCGAAATACTACGAGGATATTCGCGAATTACACATTACCGTAAAAGAGCCGGTGGGTGCGGGAGGAGACCTTATCGACTACGAGATCCTCAAAAAGGTTGGCAGTCCGCTTTCACAAAAGCAGTGGCAAACGGAGGCCATCCTCTCTGATGGGGAGCGAGATTATGAAATGGAACATCTGGAACCATTGGTGATGTATGCAATTACAGTGCGCGAACGCTCTTGGCCCAATGTTTATGGCCCGATGGCTGACCCACTGGAATTCGAAGTAATACACCCAGGTCTGTCCCCTTCCACCCCACTTTAGTCCACTTCCATCCCATCAGTAGCACTTTCTCGATTATCCACCTCCATGCTTCCTTTCCACTTCCACATCCACTCACAATGAAGCCTCCATGAACACATGGGGATATATTGTTCTCCCAACCATGATTATACAAATATCTACTTTCGCATTCCGTAGCTCTTAGTGTCCCTCAAAACGTGAAACTCGAGGCGATCGACTCTCACAGGATACGCATGACATGGTCTCCTCCAACTAGAACCTACGGTCGCATTCTCGGCTACAACATCGAGTGGAGCCTCGATGGTAGGTGGCAGGCACCTATCCATGTCGCCTCAACTCAGGTCTATAACTTCACCAAGCTGAATCCAGGACAGACTGTTTCCGCCTCTGTTTGTGCACGCAACCAGCCGAATGTTGCAGTGCAATTCGAGTACTTCGGTGCTCTCAGCAAGGTCGAGACAGAATCGACACCCCCTCGGGAAGGAGGTTAGTTCTTCTCACGCACTTCATCTAAGGCTGCGTGGCGATGAAGTGGGAAGGGTAGAACACATAATGTTGCTTTTCTCTACCACCTATGCATTTGCCTGCGTTGAAGTGCCAATGCAGAATGCGGAGTGCATCAACTTTAATTCCCCCTCCTTCTCGTAACACCGCCTAACTTCCCTTACAGGCATGAATAAACCATCGTTTAAGGCAATCTACTACGGAGATGATCGCGAGTTGCAGTTACTAATGCATGAGCCCAAGGGCCTTCAAGGAGATTTTGTTGGCTATGAGGTCTTAACGAAGAGTGGTCCTGACACAAAGAAACAGAAATGGCACTCGCAAATCGTCCTCGAGGAAGCAGAGCGAGAATATGGAATGAAGGATCTTAAACCATCAGTGCCATATGTTGTTACAGTGCGTGGACGCGTGTTTCCCGATAAAGCCAGCGTGATAGCCGACCCACTGGAATTCACAGTGCTACCGTCAGGTTTGTCATTTCTCATACTACTCCCATGAACTTGGTAGCAGCATCTCATACACATACGGTTCTGCTTCCCTCTCCACATTCATCTCCACTCACATCGGCATACACGTGCATTTATCGCCTTTCCAAATACAATGACAAATGAGTTCATTTTGCGTTATGTAGAATCTAGTGTTCCGCGGAATGTGCACCTGCGACCTCTTGACTCATCCACAGTGCTCATGACGTGGGAACCACCAGCCAACCCCTACGGTCGTATCTCAAGCTACGTTATTGAATGGAGTCGTAATAATACGTGGCAGAAAAGCATTCGGGTCTCCTCCGGTCAGTCGCATCGCTTCGAGGGATTGGAACCAGGAGAGCACATTTCTGCCTCTGTGTGCGCACGCAGCCGACCAAAGACATCGGTGAAGTTTACATACGTTGGTGTCCAGAGCGAAGTCAAGACAGTTTCCACTCCACTGTCATGAGGTTAGTCCACCCCACGTTATTTCTCATAGCCTGTGCTGGTCTACAATTCACTAAGCTAAGCCAGAATCTTTACGAGAATAGAATCGAGGCTGCAAACGTTCCAGTGTTTGTGTTAACCACTAGAATCAAATCGACTTCAGACAGTTGAAGAAATGTGGTCAGTAATGTAGTCAAAGAAGCACGTGATGCACGGTGTACAGTTAGTCGACGCATGTCTTAAAAGCTATCATAACGAAAATGTCCTTTCTCCGGATAGGTATTTTTGAAATAGCTACGTTGCAAACACTCTCTGCTTCGTTCTCCGCAATCGCCACATCTGTTGCAATCCTGTTTAATTGTTTGGTAATTTCCCCTACGTGAAATTTTTCTCCACATCAATTTGTGATTAGAGTAACATATCCAACCACTTCTTCCTAATAAATAGTAGTTTCAACGAGTTTTCTTCCCAAACCACCTCACCAGTTTTCTTACTGGGTCAAATGAGCAGGGTGATGCTGTGTGACTACGACATAGTATTCGTTCGCCAATTTGACAAAGAACATCACACACACACACTCACACACACACACACATTCACTTCAATTGGGCAGCAAATTTCGAATCGTCACAGTCAATGCGCATTGCTGATCACCACCAGTGCAGCTCAAAGTGGTTGCGAATGACAAGATAAGAGGAGGAAGAGTGTTTCCTTGTGGGTGAGAACCGCGATGGGAAATATTCCCAATGTTAACGAAAAGACATCGTGGTTTAGAACAGGAATCCGAGAAACACATGCACAACAAGAGCTATCAACTCTCAAAACTGGAAAATTTCATGAGTAGCAAAGTCTAACATAACAACCCTTAACATTTGGACGACTGCACAACTCATCACGCAATCAGGCATGTCCTTCGACATTATCGTAGCCGCTTAGCCGAAAAGGCATTTCGAAGAGCCATATTGTAAGTCAGCTATGAAAAGCCTATCCCATTAAGCCTTTGCTTAGGTCAGTCGGAGGAGTCGACACACCCACGCACACACATACACACAATACGCCCATTTGTCGACCTGGGGTAACAAACACTAACTTGCCTGAGGGTGGTTGTCTGCAAATTCTTTATGTGGTGCTTAGTATGTGCCCGGACCTCAAACACAAGCTCATCCTCTCTTGAATTTAAGCCATGTTCTCACCTTCGGCTTTGATGGAGTGTGGCAATCACCGAAGTAGAAGGAACCAGATACCAACGATAGAGTCGAGGAAATGCGGTGGGTGAGGTCTGGCCGCAAGGAATTGGGAATGTGCTGAAACCATCTTTGACTCTTCAGGAATACTTTGTGTCCCATATGAGGCGCACTTAACAGAATTGCCCAGACGTCGTAGGAGTTGAGTGCCTTGATTTTATCCTGATGCAGATTGGGACAAAGTGGCTGCATGTCCGACACAAATAACTTATGTTCCCCTAACTGACCTTTCGCGCCACCTCGAATGATTCCGTGGGTGACCGGCCCATCCATTGCCTCTTGATGCTGCGTGGGGAAGAAAATGCCGCCAGTGGATTGCACTCTTCATCACACACTTTACGAAGGCGATTCTCGTCAATTGGTGATAGTACCACTAGAGTCTAAGGAACTAGCAGGGGCCCAGCTGACATTAATCCGCCTCTTCAACCCTGTGGTAGTGTCAGTCACGTGGACTAGTTGTCTACCCACCTTGAGACCAGCGGGTAGGACTTTGCTCGCATCATCTTTTATCGGCTATTAAGATTGCATCCTCCTACGGACAATACTCTGCTTCCAGCCCAATATTGTTGTTTTACGCTTTCAAATGGATCAACTGACTGCATCGTATGCGTGCGCTGACATTTTAGCACAGAATGAAAAGTCGGACCTTTGCAAATGGAACGTAAGGGGAGGAGACTGGATGAACGAATGGGATGCGGATAGCGTACATGCGTGGGTGCGAGGTGAAATGATTAGGCATGGAAGGGACAATTGGTGGATAAGTGGACCGAATGCAATGAAGTGGATAAGGACGCAATGGGTGGAGAGGTTTGCAATGGAAGGTTAAATGGACGGCTTTTGGATGAATCGAAGGGAGTATGGAAATTGGGTGAACAAGAGTCAAGTCGAAAGGGGGTAACTCGTGAGATTGTGTAAGTGACGTAGTGAGCGGTAGCATCTTTGGGTAGGAGGTAGCGTGTTTTGATGATGGCAGGGAGATGGGGAGTACATCCTAAAGGAAAGCCTCGGGGTCACTGGCCACTTCTTGATCAGGTTCACCAGAATGACTCCTTCTCCCTTGCTCATCTCCAACTGGAGGAAAAGGGAGAGGTGAAGTGGATGTGTCCACACAATCACAAGGTGCGATGAGTGCCAGTATCGTGTAAATGTTGAGTGCAGATGGAAGTCTCATCAGCACACATTATCATGAAGGAATCACAGAGCGGGGAGCATGCCGAGAGTATGACTTCATTGGGCGTAGTTCATGTGCAGCCACGTGCGCAGTCGACAGTTGTGGGAACGTAGTCACAAGGAATGCCTATGGATGCGAAGGCAGGCCCGCAATGGGTTGATAGTCAACCAGAAAATGTGCAATTTATGGATAAGATGCAGATGAAATCGAACCTCGTGAAAGGTGGGTTGAGTTATCCAGCGATTGGCTGACAACGCTTTGGGACAAATGTCTCAAACAAGAATTCTGTCAGTTGCCAACTAGAATGGGTTTGTGTATGGGCTGATCGACTTTAGGATGGACGGCTTCTACACAACAATTCTCCCCTGCTCTGTGGCAACACGATGAACGATGGATATGAGTGCACAAAAGACATTGCCAGCTACTCTTTCCAAAGCCTAAACCGACTTCTTTTCAAAATGCTTTCAACCCATTCGACAACAAATGGCATAAAGTAACTCTTGTCAACGCGTCTTAGTGACACCAACAAAGGGAGGCGATCGCAGGCTTAAGCAATTTTGCGTTTGGTGAGGCATTCGGACTGTGGTGATGTCGATTAATGAAAGCAGGCCGATGTCAAAGACAACGCCTAGTGCATTTCCCACCTTTACTGGTGGGGCTATTAAAGGGGTTACTGGTTGAATGGTGAATTTGTTAAGGGATTCAGGGAAACGCCACTTTAGTGACTGCATAGTGCACACGGTGAATCTACTGCGGTTCCTCAAGAATGATCCAGCAGGTACGAGGGGATCCCTTGCACGACATCAGATGTTGGCTGCTGCTATCATAATAAATGCGAGTAAAGGCACGATAAGTAGGATGACACTTTCCTGGAAACTTCCTTAGAACATTGGTGACTTCAGTATCTCCTTTCTCTCTGCTCTACCAACGGTCAACCACTCTGGTGCCTCTATCGCCGATGACGGAATTTAATTGTGTGATTTAGTCAACGGAGATAGGGCTGCTACAGCGTTGTTTCCAAGAAAAATGAGAGTGTCCGATATAGTGATTTCGTATTGGAGAGGAGACAGCGTTCGTGACTGGATCTTATATATACTTAACACTGGTGGATTTATATTTCTGTTTTTAAATTTGTCATGTTGGATTGGGTAAGCTATTTAATAATAACCTGGGAATTACATGCCATTAACAGGGGTACAATAGCATGTTTGTAGAGTTGATTAACTTATCTTCACCTCTACATCTTTCCCAAGTCACTTAAAGCTTGGGGTCGTGATGTGGCCATTTGATTGAATCCACAGCACTGAATGGTGACATGAGTCCTTGATTAAATGAACACTGTTGAGTTATGAACAGAAAGCTAGCCGCAAGACCCTCAGGATGTGTAAAACGTGCATGCATAGTGAAATCCAGCATTTCGTAAAACAAGGCTTATAATGGAAGGACTCAGCAATTTCCGATCAGCGCCTGCACTCAATATGGTTTCATGGTCAACCTACCTTCAAACAGAGCGTCGTTGCTTGAGACGGGTTCAACATGACTGAACACGCTTAGCAGCACTATTCAATGTTGTGGAGGCTTTTTGATGCTGTTGATGAAACATCGTGTTGACCAAGATGATGAGGCGTCAACCATCGCAGTGCCAGGATACACAACCACTGGCGATTTTGTTAACATATCTGTCCACTGCATGGACGTCTTCCCACTTTTACAGGGCTTAAAGCGATCCCTCTGAGAGCAAGGAGGATGGAAACTATAAAATCCCACTTGATCAGAAGGCATGACAGAGGGACTTGGATATGAGGCCACTGGGTTTGAACACTATTTGCAATTGTTGTGAGACAAAGGCGTAAGCAGCTTCAAAATTTTTCATCATTGTAAAAATTGATGAGTTTGCTATGGGAGACGGTGTTTAAACCATCGAGCTTCTCAACCGCAATACGTGTCTGAACTGTGCATTCACACGTCCAACCCTCAACCGCGGTTGGAGGAGGTGTGGGTTTCGTTCCACTGGAAGTTAGAGGTCCTTTGCACATACCTCATCGCCTTCAAACACTGTTTCTTCAACGACGGAAGAGCCCTTTGGTGAGGGTCCGTTGTTCTTGGTTGATAATGAAGGCCTCCAATAGAGGACGGCATCATTCCAACTCGGTGTTTGCTATTGGCGGGGAGGGTGTGCGACTTGAGGTGTCCTCTGATGTTAGAGGTAGGACCAGAGGACCCATCTTGCTTCTTCAGCCCACCATTCAAAACCCATATCGTTCTTAAGAGAAGGTGGTTCCACTAATGCTACAACCAGCGCAATTCACCTGCAGTTTGTCCAGCCATCCTCAGCCTTCAGTCTCTTGAAACGAGTGGAGTAGTTAGGTTAGGACACTTGTCACTGGCAATGTGATGAATGGGGTACAGCAATTGAGTTCGCATAAGGTGTGCTTTGAGACATCTCTCATTGGAAGATAGAACCAAATGAAGCTAGCATCAACCCTTGATATCAGTACAGTCCTTTGGATACCGCTTAAACCACTTGCCTCTCTTTGGTGATCGCAAAAGTGCTCTTGCAATATATATCCTGGCAGACATAAAAGTAATTACATTAGAATTATAATCGTTGAAAAGGGTCCATATCCTTTGCGTAATTTCCCACACTTTGGTGAATGCTTAATGATGTATTTGTAACATGCCCAAAACATGGCAAACCATTCCAACTGCGCAAGATAAGTTTATTTGGCCGAAATATTGTCTTGTGCAAAGTTTGTTGAAGATTTTAGGATGCACTGGTGTATGAGGCAAAGAGCTTCAGCCGCCAAATTCAAAAATGGAGGTTCACAGATTTTGCAAACCATAGTGGCAAATTTACAGAGGTTGGCAAAGCTTTTCAAACGTCTTCTGGCTTCGAATACATTCAAACTTGCATGCATTGAAGCCTTAAAGAAATGCATGTTTATAGGTGGAAACAGATAACTTGGTTCAGAGTCAAGAGTCACCACTTTTCACTCTCCTCCTCTTCCTTTTTAATTCGCTAGCCCTGTACGGTGTAAGAGAAGTGTTACAAGTTTATTGCAGTTCCAATGCGGTGTTAACAATAACCACCAAAATTTATCCCATAAGGAGGCGCATAAGCCATTATGTATTGTGGAACCATTGGCGCTCAGTATAGTTAGAAGCTATACTGAGCGCCTTCTGCTCCCGTGTCATCTATATTTTGACCGATTTTGAGATGACACTTCCTAATCGTCTACCATTCCATTCTGTCATCCAATTGACGCGTGTACACACTTCTGTAGGGTGAGATTGTTCTTCGCAGGGTTGTGGCTACCACTTGAAAGGGTTTTCCGTAAACTCTTGATGTACCCATCACTTGGAAGGCAACCTTCAGCATATAGCTTTGGATAGTGGGCGAATTTCCTGGCGAGAATTGGAATTGTCTGTTGTGCAATGCCAACTCATGGGCTCTCTTACCTCTTGCGAATGTAAAAGACTGAGAGGTTTAACTTCACGTAATACATCCACAACTTTTGTTTGGTTTGCAAGCTTTACCAATTTCAGCTTCTGCGGTTTCATCTGTTGGCTATTCTTCACTTCAAGTTGCATTTAAATTCATTAGAGCGTTAAACTACTGCCTTTTCGGTGAAATCGAGACGACTTTGTTTGACCCGCTTCGCCTAAGCCACTAATTTGGTGCATCTTCGTAGCTAGCCCTACGCCTCGCGGATGCAACCGCAATCAGCAATTCTTAATGAACACCCCAGTCCAACCATCTGAAAGCCTCCAATTTCGTGGCGATTATTATGAAGGTGTCAGAAGACGCCTCTACCTCGATCACGCTCTCATCAGTCCCAGCCTATTGCCTCAGCTGCACCTTAATTAATAGTGATGGCAGGCACTCTCAGTGCAGTGTCAATCCCACGCTAAATCCTACGCGTGACGGAGCTGACCGGGTAGCTCAGACTCCACTGCCTCGTCGATGGGCTCACACACACACATCACACGCCAACTGACGGGGTCACTTGACTGACCCTAGGAATTCGTCTAACAATTATGCGAGTAGGCGTCCCATAGAACTCAGGACACTCTCCTACGTACAATGTCCAGGTCGCAACACCTTGCTTTCCTACCATCGTGGTTGCAACCAACGATCTATTCTACTTCCTCCAAGGTTTTCCTCGTCATGTTACTTTAGTGTTCACCCTAAAGAACCCCGCCTGTCACACTTTTGACCTAAATAGGAATGGCATTACTCCTGTAAGCAAAACCTGGCGTCATTGAGTAAACATGAGTGAAAGACATTGATTCAAACATGTGGCATTAATGAGTGTGCAGCCATCAATTCCACCCAGTGGTATTCGAAAATGAAGCTGGATCTGAAAACAGAAAATGACTCTAACGACTAAAATAATTTCTCAAAGGGAAGTATGGAAGTTAAAGAAAGACAGGGCATAATAGGAACTAATGTAAAATGCGAAGATCATCTGGTCAACGCGTTCAAAAGCCAAAGTGATTTCTCGAACTGACAGTTGGCACATAGGCGCAAGTGCATTGGTCACAAGATGCGTGTACTCAAACGTCATTTGGACATACAAGACTGCCCAAAGAACATTTCTCCGTGGAAGCTTGCAGCTCCAGAAGATCTTTCCACTTTTACCATCCACAAGTACCTCTGGGCTTGGTTTAGTCCCACTTGGGTGCACTGAGAGCCACCTTGTGCAACCTCCTGCAATGGGTATCAGCCAGCCTCCCATCACCAATGCATTTTGCACTTGTGTTTCTACACGTGCATAGAGACGACTTCATCGAAGCCCATGTCTACTCATTACTTACTCAGTATGCAATGGTCAGGGTCAATCAATCACTAATGGACACGTGTGACTGGGACGACCAAGGAATCACAGCTGCATCACCAAGTCCACGTGCGTGCGATCGGAAATGAGTTAACAAAGTGGATGATTAAATGATAAAATCACGAATCTTTCAAAATAAATCAAACTTGTTTGCCACCCAAACAGCAAAGAAGCAGTGTTCTGCACAGTGGCTTTTGTGTGTATGTCAGTAGCTTTAGTCCTATGGACATTCCAGCTGGACAATTGAGAATCAAACACTTCACAGCAAGTGGGTCTATGGAACGTTGTCCTTGTTAATTGACAAACGCTGCATTCATGCATGTGTGTGCCTGCTACACGGTTGATGAATGGGGGATACTGGTGAGCGGATGATGTTGACATCCTCAGCATGCTTACGAGTCTTACTCAAATCCACGTGTCAACACCTTTAAGCCTGCTGACTACCGACCGTTCCAACTTGACAATGATATGTACTTGAAAGGGACTATTAAACTCCTTTGGCTGAAGCAAACGCAATCTGCAGCCACTACTAAGCTGGTGGTTATGCATGAGCCCGAGATCCGTGATTTCTCACTTGAATCACAATGGAAATGAAAAATACAGCACAGTTGCAGAAGAAAGGTTTCGTACAACTGTGGTTGCTTCCTTCATCGTGCTCAGTAAAACCAGCTGCACGACCCATTCATCTGCATCGATAAGGTGCCAGAATAAAAATCACATTACATTGCAGGGCAAGACCAAGCTATTTCATAGGCTGATAAGGTTTTCCCTCTAACTTATTAGGTCACTATGGGTGAGGCGTGTGTGCAACTCATTGCTGTGTTAAAGATGTCGCTTCAACTCTGCTGGCAACCTTCATCTTCGGTCATGAATCTAAACTAGCTACCGGTAAGATGTAGACGTTCTACTGCTCCACTCTGATTTGTGTGCGTAAAAAAGCAAATCGAAAAATCTTGGCATTTGGTTTATTGGTTAATTCGTGGTGTAGACTAAATATTTTCCACTGATTTTCATTACACCAAATCACAGTCAAATCGTATTGACATGGCTAGATTCACTCATTTGTTGTCTCCATATTTCTCCCCTCTTGTTGACATTAGAAGTGTCTTTGTTTAGGCACTGTCTAATTGTACTTTAAGTGTGGCGGCGGACAAACTAAGGTTGGTGTCAATTGGTCCCTGTCTAGTTCGCCTGTTTGAGTCGTATGAGTTATTGAGAGGCATTCAGGTGCAGAAGGAGGAAGAGGTTTAGACTCAGACCCGATGTTGACTCTAACCAGAATCCACTAATCATTCGCTTTGCACATCATATCCGTGTGCTGACTCACACATTTTGGTCGGTGAGGTCCTATGCCCTAGTCCTTGAGTCTGCCTGTGTTTATGTGGTTGGCGCAGCGATATAATCCGGACAACTCCTCCACATGGATAGCCTGAGCCATCCCATCTTTCTTCTTTGTTAGGATGACGAAATACGAGATTTTTCCCATTGCTCTAGGAAACCAAGACTAAAATGCTTTATAATCGAACCTGGTAAGACATGTCCGCTAAAGAAATGTGTCGATTACGCCGAAGAAGCTCACCAAAGGATGAGTCGTTAGTCGCAGTAAATGGAGGCATTAAAAGTAGTGGTTGAGGAGTGCAGTTATCGGGCGGACACGTGACAATGCCACGTCAACTTCTCGACACATTGGCAGGCGCATTTTAGCGGGTGCGCCCGACATTAGATCAGTGTGCACAACATAAGTAATGAAGCTTTTGTGCATGCTAGACAACTTCATCAATAATTTCGTCTTCACTTTCTGGACAAATCTGTCTTCGTGGTGGTTAGCTCGGCCTCCTAAAAGATGGTGCTCTTTCTCAGTTCCTCCCATAAGATCTGAAATCATCCTTTGTCCCCTTCGTCACTATTTATGCTCCTGTCCACAGGTCCAAACGCACAATGATAAATGAGCTGAAATCCTTGTCTGCTGGTCAATCATTGCTCGTCGAGCCTGAGATATCAGCACTGACATAGACTCACACGACGGATGACTTCTGCTTGTTTTGTTCTGTCCAACGAGTGAAGCAGCTGTGTTTGTTAGCACACCTTCCTTTTTCAAGTTGATTCTAAATTTCGTGTTCCCCTGTTACCACCCCTTTGATGCTTTATTCCACTTGTTGTCGAACAGCTTTTATCAAACCCATGCTGTCTGATTGCACACGTGGGCACATTGATTGGGCTGTCACAATCTTAACATCCTGCAGCTGCTACTGCCACTTGCAACAACCATCCCGCTCAAACGTTGGTTGCATCATTTTGTGGCAATCTTTTCACCCTCCTCACGATATCCTTTGTTGCTTCAATTTGCCTTTGAATTGAGGTTTAAGTCTTTTAAGTGTGCTGAACACCTCGGATCGCTTAAAAACTGTTTCGATCAAAGGACATTTTGTGCGCTTTTGCCAGTTCACCTGTAGTGTTCATGATGTCAGTCAATGAGTGGTTTGTGAGTACGATGCACAACTTGTTGCTGGCTTTTGTTTGTATCGCGATAGACACAACGGCATGTGATAAAGATGAGTATTATGGACGTGGGGAGCTGTCATGCGAGGGTGAGAGCTCAGTTAAGATGGTTGAGCTGCTCAATTATTGCGCGAAATGCATTCAACTTTCGAGTTACAATGTACAAAAGAGGCTAATGAATGTCTGCTGTCAAAAGAAAGGAAGACAGGACTATCAGCTATTTGTGGTTGGTGATTTTGGAGCCAAGTGCAGCAGGTTACTGCTGTGATGTAGAAACAGAGGATTCCTGCTGAGAGCAAATGCGTTTGACACACTTAAAACGTAGACACTTATAGCAATCCATCTAAGGCGTGTATGTAATTGAAGTCGACGAAATATTTTTAGCGAAATGGGATTATTGCAGGTGGAATGCCATGTCACATTAAGCCATTGTGAATGTTGGGGATGTCACGCGCTAACAGTAATGGGTATGTGAGTTTCTAGAGCCTTCCTATTTCGTGGTAGCTTTTGCATGGCAGTGCAGTGAGTTCTTGTACATTCACACCCTTTTCTTTGGATACAATCACGTCAGATGCAGTTAGTACGCGCAAATGCTTATTCCAGGCCAAAGTAAAATCTATCACTAGTAAGCGGTCGTGATTAAACCAAACAAGTTAAATCACTCTGTCAGAATCGGACGCATGCTGAGGCAGTCTCCGCTATTCAGCAGTGGTGCTATCATTCGCATGCTCGAAGTGTGTGTTTACTCGCACACATTGATCAGTAAGGTCATCTGCTCATTTCGGGGAACACTCCTGAATCAAATCTATGTTCCAAATGTCTACGTGAGTCCATTTTGACTAGTTAGTCACAGTTCGTGTAAGTAGTGGGTGGAATATTTCATGCCAATCTCCGCCAAGTATCAAAAGTTGGGATGGTTGTGTGGGCAGCCGTCTCCACCCTGTTGCCCTCCTAACCAGGCAGTTACACGAAAGCGCCGTGTGTGTGAGTGGATACGCTAGCCTGAGGATAATGGCTAGAAGGGACTCTCTCAGGATACGTTAGAGTCAGATGTTGAGTCACCTCAGCAAAATATTTAAGCCTCTCTACTGCAGATTTTTTAGATTTGACACCAACCTATCTCTTGGCACCAATGTTAGTTGACTTGAATTGCACCTCACACTAGCATCCGCTATTCAGGCGGCGCTGATTGATCTTGCAACTAGGCACAAAGTGGAAATTCCCATAACTGTGCAAAACACGGTCTTCTGCGAGTGCACGTGACACCACCAAGCCACCCACCACAATCAGTCATGCAAACCAATAGCATGTGGCACCACAGTGTGCACGAACGCACGATTCGCTTTGTAGGACAAAAGCAAATCAAATTCTAGGCCCACATGACTTTGCAGCATTCATATAAGTACAGACTGCGTGGCATGTGAATGGAACGCATTTCTGTGCTGGAGATGTCGTTTCAACTCTGCCTCATTTGGATGGCAGCCTCCATCTTGCAAAGTGATTTCCAATTGTCCATCGGTAAGACATTTGTCTTCCACTGCTCTGCTCTGAAGGACATACACGTTGAACCATTTTGGTAAATTAAAACTTTCAATCGGATGGATAATCTAACAAGGGTGGATAATGTTTCTTAGCACCTAGATAGCCGAAAACTGTTAGTGATGGCTTAATTACCTCTTCTCCTTTCCAATCACACCACTTCTCATTTCATTACGGTTAAATCGATGTGACACAACCGAGTTGACTTATTCGTAGCCCCGGTAAATCATTTGGCCTTCTCTTCTCTTTAACACCTCCATGGTAATTGAAAAAACAGTTTGGCGCCCACATCTGTGATGCAGTGAACAGGACTTTGTGTAGCAGCTTGTATTATTAATGTATCCTATCCAGTGGCAGGTTTTTGTGGAGGGGAGTAAACCAAGAGGCAACTCTCTCCTCAAACTGAGACACAGAAAGTCAGGCAGGTCGTAGATGGGCGAAGCATCGTAGAATGCCACCGTTTTATGAACGTGCACATTGATCTCATGCTTTTTACCTCACCCACCCACCGTCAATCTTCGTTACTGTCTGCTGGCATCGTACACCCCCACGCCACCTCCCATCCAACTTCCAGCTCACACAGTCAAATCCCCCTAATAGTTTTTTTACATTTTGCTCCTTATTCCTCTTTCACTTTATTGCAGAGACAAAATGAGTTAGTACACTAATCTCGAGTTCTATTCATTTGAGTTGTGTAAGCGTCCACTACCTTCAATTCATTTCGGCTGTTCGGAATTGGCAAAACTTCGTGGTAACAAAGCGAAAATGTGGAACAAAGTTCTCCTCTTGACGACTACAGCGTTGGGTCTGCAGACGCCTTAAGTGAAGAAGTGACTGCTGACGAACTGGGTGCCCACACATTGTACAAAGTGACAGTGGAGGCGGCTGCAGACGATGTTCACTTCTTTTGGCTCATGGAACCCATTCATACATTTTCTAATGGTAGGCTGAAACCACGGCATGCCCATTAAATCCTCACTCTGTTGCTTCTTGCTTCATCTACAAAAGTGGGATCGTGAACACAGGGAACCACAGTTCCTCTCCTGCTGTGTCAATCATGGCCAAATCCTACCATGCACTATCGTCAACGATATTTTTCGTTTATAGCCTCATCTTCTATGCACGCGCGGACAGGAAGAGACATATATCAGAACAATTGAGTGAAATAATAACTAATTCGTTTATAATTGACAGAATTTGTCTCATCACCTCCTATCTGCTCTTACAGCTATGCAAAGCCGACGATTGAGGCGACCTACAGCGAGACTATTAAGATATCGAGCTTACTGACGCACTGTCCTGTGAACGTCGAAGGCGATATTGGTGGTTTCGAGGCCTTGAGAAACATTGTCCATCTCGATTCACAAAATGCGTGGTAATCTGTGGCTAACGTCAGTGCTGATGGGCGTGAATATGAACCATTAACGAAATATGCAGTCAGAGCGTGTGGTACGTGAGGCGACACAGGCAAGTCTGTTTGCTTTCCAACTATTCCCTAACCTACTTTTATGCAATTAGTAGTTGCTTTCCTTTCATTCAACTTCGCACCATTACTTCCACTTACAAAAACATTCTGAGGGGCATACTTACTTGGGAAACCCGCGTTCAAGTGGCCATTTTGCCTTCTAACAAACTAAACCACTTCATCCATCCTGATTTGTTCAGATCTCATTGTTGCCCAGCGTGTGAAAATTGTAACAATGTACCACCGCCTCGTACGTATTCCATGGGACATGCTACCCAAACCCAGCACCTGCATTAATGACTAGACCACCCAACTATAATGCCTTTCAACAGGCGGCGTAGGGACAGATCAGGTTCTCTGCTGTTCATAAGCACAAATGGTAAAATCAGTTTCTTTTCTTGAGAGAAAACATTCTGTCATGGCAGCATGAAGACAGCCCGCTGAGGTTGACAGTAAATACCTCCCTTCTTGTGGCAATTTCTATGAACATCATTGAACCATCCATAGGTCAGGCGTGCCTTCCTGACTGTCTAGTTACTGCGCTAACGTCCCGTTAGCTGCACTTTGTTTAGGGTGTTGGTAAACACGGTTGGCCGAGTAGACTAAATATGACCTACTGAGTTTCATTTAGCCGGCCGTCAGTCTCATGCATACGTCACCTGTGAAGACTATCTGTCCAGATGACCTTATCATCGGCTCATCTGATTAGGATGCAAATGGATTCAGCTGACTCGCTTGCGCAGTTATTCCAGGTTGTGGTAGTTATTGACTCAAGTCATTACGTGCCAGCCTACTTTTCCTCAAACAACTCAACCACGTTGAAGTTAATTGTCAACCTCTTGAATGGCTCCTTATTAATGCACACCGATTATGTAAAATCAGGAAATTCGAGTCTAGTATAAACAAGAGAACGCGCATGTGCGTGCCATTAGGATGGGCACTCGGAAATGGAATACTGTTACAGTGCAACGAGAGAATCACCACCTTTTGCGATAAGCCAGTCGATTTATAGAGGAAGAAGTGGCAAAACGTTTCGATTGTGATCAACGTGGATCGCATATAGCTATAAGACAAAAGTTCACTCTAGGCGGAGCGTAGTGCAAGTGAATGCGAATGCAAATGTTGAGCGAGATCCACCAGTCTTGGAGATCGCAGGGCTCCGAGTTGGATCCCCCAGTTGCAAATGCTGAGTTGAGGTAGAATCCACAGCCTTGGCAGCAGCAGGGCTCGTGGCAGGTGCCTTAGTTGTCGCGGCGGCTGGACAAGTCTGTGTGAATGACCTAACCTTGGCGACTGAGACATTTGTTGCAGATATCCTACTTCTGACTACTGCAAATTTTGCAGCAGTCCTCTCAGTCATGTTGATCGCAGAAGATTTGGCAAACAACTTTGTTTTCTTGACTGAGGAGTCGCATTAGGTTTTACAGAATCCACGAATAAAGATGCAAACAGTGTAGTTTCGGTGGTTGCAGGCGTCGAGAGTAAGTACCGGTACAGGATAGCTGTCTCTGCCATTTTATTTGAATCAAGGCCTTTCCTATGTGTCGAAATTGTGACACAGACGCTGCAGTATTGGCTGCACCTGATTGGATGCTTGTGGATGATTTCATGGCAGAGAATAGTGAGAAAAACATGGAAATTCCATTGAAACTATAAGTCATGCACAAATATGCGTTAGTTTTAATTTAAATTAATCAATTTTGGTCCTTTCACGATGATCGAATACACAAACGGCCGACAAATCCTCTCTGTTTGTTATTCCTGTGTATCATCAGTAAATTTGACCAGAGAATGCGCAGCATTTCATGAGTCTGGTGGATCTCAGGCGGTGCTTTCAGGATTGTGCATCAAAATATGCAAACTGCGAATGTCTTCATGATAAGTTGCTTCAAACCCCATTATTTGCATGCCCACAGCAATAAACAATCCGTACATAGACGAGATCATCCACACCTGTGTCCAGGATCCGTAGATGTGATAACAAGTTAATATTCTTCACAATGCGATTACGTTATAACTTTCTTTTTCACAATCGTTTTCTAGTCATGACACTGTTTTAGGTGACCGAGGAGAAGGGACTAACCTCGTGTTAGTGGCGGTATGGTTACTTTCACGACACAAGTAAAGTTCACTGAAGCCTCAAGTTGTTAGCGTGCACTAATGGAGATGGCATTGGCCCACGTCGGCTTGAAATCGGTGAAATTAATACAATTTTTTTGAGCAGAGATGAATTCTTTCCTGCAAAACAGCGTCCAGACTACCTTTGGCCCTAGAACTTAACTAGTGGATTCCATGCCATATGCACCGTGTTAGGGTCGATTGCTTGAAGTGCCACACACCGAGGAACACCAAGACCTATAGAGCATGGAGAAGTGGGTGCATTCGTAAATGTAAATGGCCACAGGAAATTAGGCATGGAGTACAGAGGTTGTTTACCTGCTGTCGATTGCATAGAAGCAGACTGGTGGTGAGTGGAAGGGCGACGGACGTGCTTCCATTCTTTTGAATTACCAAATGATCGGCCATCTTCCTGAAACCGTCGGGCAGTACGAGTCCACGCACTTGGACCGCATATTTCTTTGATGGCTCTACTTCAGCCATTTCGTATTCCCTCTCTTCAGTAGTGAAGTTGACCCCAGATTGCCACGAATTTTGGGGATCGAGACCGCCAACATTTCTCCAAACCTCGAAGACACCGAAATCTCCTTTGATGCCCCAGGTTCGTGTGTCAGTCTGTTCAAAATCTCAATATACTCGTGATAAGTTGCCTCAAACGTCGGTGTTCGCATGGCCGTGACAGTGGACAAGAGGTGTTTACCCGTAAGCAACACTCAATCTAATGCCATACACACTTTACTTTTACGTTTTACATGTTCATCCAGTTAAAATAGTCGGCAGAGCTGGACCATAAGTTTCGAGTGGGCCGCTATTTCATTTGGTTACGCAGTCGTCATTCCCTCAGTCGCCTTCTTCACTCGAACCTATAAAAGATGATTCGTCCTGGCACGTCCAAATCGAGCAATCATCGAGTACACACAGAGGCTTAGATAAAGTCGCCCTCATGTGCCATAGTGATTCCTGTATGAGTGGGAACACAGGCATAAAGTGGAAGCACAGACCCTCTCTGAAGTTGCATGCTGCCGTGAGGGCGTTTGAATTCACCTGTCTCTTGTCCAATGTATCTGTGCCTTCGTGATAGCCACTGGTTCGAGAGTTAACGTCAGCTTTTGGACATGATCAACTGATGGTCTCTGTTATTACTACATGTCCTTTATGACCAGTCTCTCTTAGGTTCCACGTTTCTTCTTACGAAATCAAACTGTTTGCTACTGTCAAGTCCGTCATTCACCACATTTTTTCCAATTTAAATCTCATTTTACAATCGCCATTAATAGACAATCCCTTCGAAATTCAATTTCCCGCTACTCTGAAGCCTACTTCGGGTTCTGCGATCACAACTGACGGATCTACTTCAAATTCTGTACAAACCGAGACTAAGTTATCTACATTGACTTCTACAATCACAAAATCAAAGCGATGTGCATCGTTTCCTGTTATCGCTACAAGTGAGGGACCCGATTTTTCGTTTGCAACCTCCACAAATAAGGGTTCTGCCTCGACTTCTTCAGGCAGCACGATTAGAGAATCTGCGTCGACTCCTCCACACACCACGACTATGACTACTCCCTCTACTCATGCAACCACCACGACCAAACCATGTGCACAGATTTTCGTGACCATTTGTACAAAGGAATCTCCTCTGATCCCTGTCACGCCCAATGATAACTTTGTCGAGTAATGCAATCACAACTAGAGGTGCAAGGTCGGTTCGCGTAATGCCAACAACTGGCAGATCTCTCCACTTCCACTTTCATTACATCTGGCGGATGGGCCTTGACTTCCGCAATCGCTGCAACAGAATTCACCTGCATGACAGTTACCCTTGTGTGAATTTCCACCTCGAAATTATTTGCGACTCATGCCATTGTGTGATGAAACCCTATTCACTGCCACCATTTCAAACACTTTTACCTTGTCACTTTTTACAAATCTAGAAAACTGTAGTCGAAACACTGCGGACTGCAGCAGGCACTGCATAGGATTTCTCAAGCCCGTTTCGAAATAGGTAAGCTCTCCATTCCTCCCCTTAATAAGCACCTTCTGCTTGTCAGCATCTTGGTTTGAGATCTAGAGTGGGGATTCATTTCGATTCGTGTAGGCAGTTATAGGAACCATTTATGTGGACAAATGGGGAAGCATCATTTTGTTACTGCCTTTAGTTTCCTGTGGGCCTCCGTCTTTCCTTTGCCAGAGTGATCAGTGAGGGCTAAAGCGAATAGGTGGACATCATGACCCCGTCACTAGACATCTTCCGAACCACAATATTGGCTACCCTAGCTCAGAGGGTGGTAAGCATCTGCTTGGTCTCAAATCCCGCCGCATTCATTAGTGTCTATTGTAGGCTCTACAGGGTTTGTTCTTTCCAGCCTGACCACTTGCCATAAGCGCATATTTGCGAAACAAAGCAGTGGCCTTTAAAGCTATTCTCCTTTCATTAGCGACAAGTGACTGGTTTTTATTTAATGCTAACTGATGATGCGATGCTACACATTCTGACTGAACAGTTCAGTGTGTTATGCCTTTCCTTTTTGAAAGCAATGCGAATGGTAATGGACCGTCACTTACTTTGCCACACAGACCACATTTTCTTTGCAATGTTTGGTAGCTTGTTGTGGGTTTTTATTGCTACGATAAGTTAGTGATATCTGCATCACTAGTACTGGCGGTTCTTTTCTCATTCATCATCATCGTCGTCTTGTTCCACGTCTTGTCAGAGAAGGAAGGACTGCGGCAAACAACTGTCATTCCTGGTGAAGGTAGAACACAATGTCGGCGTAAAATGGAGGCACAAATAACTAGGAAGTCATTTCACTACACCGTATTCATAAAAGTAAAATTTGCATTGGGAGTTTACATGCAACGAATACGTTAGCTATTAGGGCACAACCAACTCTGTTGAGCAGACTATCTTTGACACGCAGTTGTGCAATCACAAGTACGCATCCATGGGCGCACATAACACACACAGACGTATTCTTGTGTCTTCAAATTTGCGGACTTTCCAGCGCAAGAGCAGGAACATTTGGCTGTGGAGGAGTGGTAAAGAAAGACATCCATTATCGGGTAGTTTGGATATGTATGGAGCATTGCGGTCGTGCAGTTGATAGTGCCTGACACACTGTCACCCAAAAGCAGCATGCACACATGCATTTGTGTCTTGACGCCCTTCGTTTATATTGTCACCACT
>MIEF01006049.1:0-17495 GCA_001870725.1 Taenia solium | reverse complement strand
CAATAAATAAATGAACTTACAGCACAATGTCCCCACTCAATTCACTGCCACTGCACTCATCTGAGCACGACTGCGTGCGCCTATCCGTTCTCTGGTAATAAGTTATCATTCAACAACTTCATTAGTTTTACGGTGTGCTGCACACACTCGGGGCTTTGAATTGTGCGAAACCCCCAGTACATGCATGAATTGGGAGCAACGCTGCTTTGCATTTGCAGAGCACAACAACTTGAGGTGGTAGCACTGGTTAATGAATGCGTTAAAATATGGCATAGACGCAAAGTAAAGAACTGCCTTTGTAAACTCCTAGCATACTTGGTGGTGAGCTATTTTGTCTCCATTCAATGCATCAAATGGAAACGAAAGCAGCGAAGTGGACTACGATTTCTCGATTTGCCATTTTTATGACAATAACAAAGTTTGCTGACACAATTCCCTCATCCCTGCTTTGCCGTTTTGCCAGGCGTTGTCGGTAAGACGCTTCGATCAGAGCGACAGGTCGCCTCATCTTCACACAGCTATGCAAGTGGTAAGGGGTGAAATCGCACTTTTGTTTTACGTACCACTCGCAGGTCGGTGAGTCTGCATATTCTACTGCAACAAACAGCAGACGACCACTCTCATCATAAAATGGATGTTGTTAGCAAGAAGCGCAAATCCCTACTTGCACCAATGAAAATGATATCCGCTGTGTGGCCAAATCACCATTCGCCTATTCTGTGATGCCTCATTCCAACCGCTATTGCTTCAACACACAGCCAGATAGAGGGAGCGATTTGTCACTGAGGTTAGTACTGCGCCAACTGCAGTCATCAGAGCTGAGAGATGTTTGCTCTAAACAATCCCGACTCGCATGCGTGCAAAGAGTAACACTCTCCATAGCCTGCAGCTTTATTTAGGTCCTTAGTAATGTGCAGGTTGCGAACGGCTTTACTTCAACAATTAATTTACCCAGAGTAAAAATTCTACCAATGGTAGGAAGAGAGACAACAGTTTTGCTATGACAACGAACTTAGCCAATTTTTGCAGATCCATTGGATTTGTTGTAGCTCCCACTTCAGCCTCGGAATCAAGCCACATTCGTGACTATTTCACACTATCCTTATGCAAGGCGTCATGCCTCATGGAACTGTGAACCAGCAAATATAAAGTATGGCGAATGAAGGATATAGAGTGCTCATTGTGATCAAACAAGTCTCACTTAGCTCAGACGGCTAGAAATGAGTGACTACATATCAACAAATGGGATTCGGGTGATGCATATCGAATCAGTGATGCATCACAGGTCAACATTTTAACATCAGGAATGGGGGATGAAAGAAAGGAAGCAAGGATCGCCGGCGTAAAAAGCACCGGCTGAGGCAGGGGTGATTGGCGCATCTGCCGGGTCAAAGGCACAAAATTGTCATACCTGGCCTCTGGCTGCTGTAGAAGGGGATATGCACTCGGCCTTGCTGGTCATTGTTTAGAATGCACCCAACGTGTGACCCGAGGACCTCAGCAATGAGAGGGAGGAGTTCTCATCAATCCGCATGGCAGGAGTGGATTATGAGTCCTCGATTTCGACAGGGTGTGCGACAGAGCGGTATGGCAGGCGACGTTACCACGCCAAATGGAAATGTACGCCAGCATGTGCAGCAGGTAAATAGTTTCAAAATTATTGCACTTTCCAGTCTTCTTTCCAATTTCCGTGCCTGTTAGCTATCACTCTTTCATTAGACCAATCTATGCCATTGGTAATTTGATTCGCGGCTGCATCTTCCCTAAACTCAATGTTAGCATTGAGGGATTAAAGGCTGATGGGATGTATGTGTTTATCTCGGACTTGATGCCAAGAGATTGCAATGTCTACTCACATTATTATGCCCTTTGGTTCTCCTGTGGGAGTGCTGAGCCCTATCCCCCACCGAATCAAGGTGGGTTTTAGAGTGTTTGAAATATGCCTTTGTAAATAGCTGAGCAAATCTCTATGCTTTGCGATGTCTATCTTAATCGACACATTTGTGTTCACTTCAGCTACTCTCATCCACGAGCTGCTTGAGGAATTCAAATGGGGATCATTGATTGTGGCCAGCGGAGTGGGTTTTTCATTAGCCAGGATCACCGCCGAAGCCAGTACGCCTATAGACGAGAATCGGGCAATTGTTATTACTGCTATTGCCCACCCGATCACTGCTTCTTAGTGAAGATGTGGCTATTGAATCATGCTCAAAATCGAGGATTCTATTTAAAGTTCTCTATTATTCTTCCCACCTATTTGTCAATAGGCTGCAGATCTATTTTCACGCTATCATATAGTGCGTTACTTGACAGAAGAGAAGGTGGCTGTGCGTCAACAAAGTGGAGGAGGATGTGGGAACGAGTTGATAGCACACCTTGAGCATGTGGGCACCCACGTCATTCCAGAGACCAAGTTTGTTACCTTTGATAAATATTACAACAGGTGCATTGCCGAACTGAAGATGGATACAAATCCTAATGCCAAAAGCATCTAAAAGCGTCGAGACTCTTCACATTGTTCTGAATAGCTTGTAACTGCTTGCTGTTCGCCTCTCCCTTTCGCTTTGTGTGTAATTTTTTGGCATGTCTTTCACTGCCTCTTTTGAATTTCTACTGCTTCTCACTTGTTATTGCTTGGGCTAACTTACCTCACGCTTTCGAGGCAATAAAGGGCTGAAAGTGTGGTTGGGATAGCATAGCTCTTTAACGGTAGGTGTTACCAAGAGACGTGACCTTTAAATTTAATTAAAGTGATGAGAAAATTTGTCCGCTTAACCACTCCCATCAAACAGCAGTTGTCAGTGATGTGTCTGCTTACGTTACGATGTGACAGTTTACTCGGGTTTTGGCTGGTCTGTAGTTGATATGTCAATTATGAGCGCTCATGATAGCAGGAATTTCGACCAAAAATTAAATTATAGCTATTAATTAGAATAATCACCTGTCTAAGTAGGGTGAAAGTAGGCTAAAGTACCTCCAACAGCTTTCAAAGCACAGATTCTCGATATGAGCTGTCTTCGTTAGGACCATATTTTGATGAAGGGCGACTTCAAATTAATGATAATAATTTCGGACTGTTGTGTGCCTTAATGCTTTAATAAGTCTGCTTTTCCTGATTAACTCCTTTGCTTGCAAATGCATTCCGAAATGGGACTGTTGAAAAGTTCACAGTGTAATCCTTGTGTTCTCAAAATGTGCTTTGTAGGCGAGAGGGGAGGGAGGACAATTTATGTCTGGTTGTGGAAGAACGTGGTCGCTCTATTGGATCCGAGATGCCCTCGCAGTAGGAAATTCGGCTCCTCTGCCTTAAAAGGACTAGCTAATATTCTGCTATTATAAATAGCTGGACAAATATTGCTGTCGCAGTTCTTGCCATCCTGGGTGCAACAGAAGCAAATACAAACCAACCAATCAACAAGACACATTTTCGTATAAAAGCTGCACATTTGCCGATAAAGCCCTAAAATTACGTGCTTTTCTCCTTTTCTATAACATATCTAACGGTTTCTTTTGCTCCGTTTCATTGCACACACGCCATCGTATATATCTTAAAAATTGAATTCTACGGTCCATTAGTAATAATTCAAAATAATTCAAGTCCTCAATGCTAATGGTTTTGCTGGCTCCACTTGTAACGACCTCTTATAACTGAAATCAGAATGCCAACTTCGGTTTTTTATTCCTCACTAAGTCACAGTTAAGAAGCTTGATCTCCATGGAGATGGGCAACAGTTTCCGCCGTTTTTGCACTTTTTCAAACTAATGACGCTTTTTGAGCGCTGTTCTTCATCTTGCGACAGTGCACCATCCTACGGCCTATATATCCTGTGTCAACACCCTTGACGCATAGTTAGGCTCCTGGCTCGAAATCCGGAAGTGCAAGTTTCGGTGTGAGGCAAGACACCTCAGTTTTGTGACTGCAATTTTAAGGCATTTCACCACATTTCTCTGCGACTCTAGCTCCCATTGAATGAATTTCAAACAAATGATCCACACTTCACTGCACATTTCGCTCCCACTGACCGCAATATTGAGGTATTTACCCACATTTCGCCAAGAATTTTGCACCCAAGGACTGTGAGTTCCAAGAATTTTGAGATCTTGGCATTTATCTCCCCGCATCAGCCCTTTTCCCACTTGATACATACTAGCCTCACCGCACAAATCTTGCCCAGCAACTGTAAATCAAAAAAAGAAGAAAAGAAGCTTGAGTAGCCACTATAAATGAAGTTTGGCAGTTAGGTAATGCGTACGGAAGGTATGCACCACATGTGCTCTTACAGGGCATTCCAGGTCACAAATCCTCATAGCACTCCGCACAATAATTGTAGAGGCTTCCTTTTATCCTCATCCCTTTTACTGCCCTGATATAAGAAGGTTGGGCGTTCTTAGACGTCTTTATTATAGTAGATGAAACAGTAAGTTGGTAGTATATAAATGGAGGTTAGTAGGTGGGCCTGTCTATGTCGAAGACCGAGTTCAAACTGTTCACCCGCATTTCACATGTGAAGTACATTTTAAAGAAAATAAGGATTACAGTAAGGGCGTAGTCTTAAGTTTGCTGTGTTCTGAACTGCAGTGCACTGCAAAATGATCTTGGTAATGCTTCAGTGAGAAACTAAACTCAATGCGGATCAAAAATAAAGGTTTACATAGCAAGAGTTGAAGCTCTGAAAACGTACAAATGTGGTCCGCAATGCAGCGCTTGTGAAGTGTTACAAACCCATCGAATCATAAAGCGCACTAAGAGCAAACGTTATGCTTTTTCGACGATTTTAAAGATTAAAGTGAAATTTCCTGTTCCATTTAAGCGATACACAGGATAGATATTTTAGTGTGCCTCACACATTTTATGCAATAAAACTGTACCGACGATTTCAAATGCCGCTCAGCAAACAGGACAATATCTAGGGATGTTTACTAAATTATTCGAAAATTATTAAAAGCTGGGTGTTTCAACCTTGTTGTTAAATTATTGCCGTTCAGTATGGGCTGCAACTGTGCCTCCAGCACTTAGAGTTATATGCACATGCTATTGCGGACAAACTGTTTTAAGCTATGCACCGGCCTACTTGTTAATTGGCAGGGGTGTTACTATAGGTCCATCTCACTTACTTTTTAAAGGCCGACCCTTTTTGTATTCACGATTACACCCCAAAGGTAGCTACAGATTTGTTTTAAAGACGCCAAACTAGTGAGCGTAAGGACTTAAAGTTAAATTGCTTAGAATTGCAAAGACTGAGGCGACGCAGGTATGCTAGAGGGTTGTCCAGCTTAAATATAGAACAGCCGGCAAAATGCATATCGCAGAGGTCTAGTACCACATCTGTTCCATGGACTGAAAATACTCCAACAAAATACTCAAACGGCTAATCCAACTTCGATCTAACTGCATCCTCATTTAAGACGTAGGTTTGTCTTGTGGGCTTATTGGTGAGTGATCCCAGAAATTAGAGCTGTAAGTGCAAAGCCATGTCCTTACGTTTGTATTTTTTGACAGTTAGCTTGTTCAGTCCCTTTACAAGCACCATATAAAGCGTCGTACCATCACCGATATTTGGCAAAGGTGGGATCAGTTCCGACAGAAGTGGTGAATTAAAGTTACTCGTTAGCGGTATTCTACAAATGACCTTTTGTTGCATTGGCAGACTGAGTTCGCTGCAGGAGCCTTTTCTTTTTAGAACACTCATAGTATCCAATTAAATATTTATGTTCTGTCACATAGGAACACTCCTGCCTCACGAAATTGGCAATATATTCCCCATGCTCCACATTACACACTGTCTGCGGAAGTTACATTTTATTAAAGCAACGGCAAGACCAGCATCAGAGACCACTGAGAAAGAGGTGGAAATAAAGCCATCGCCTTTGACATCACCTCAAGTGGCATGAGAGCGCTTGTGAACAGGTGTTCACATGACACATCCTGACAACGCGCGTGCACTTCGTGAAAGAGTGTGCACTCCAAACTATCCCAAAAGGGATAGAAGTGTGTAGCCCAGGTAAACGCCTCACGATGAATGTTTGCCAATCGACACGGCCTACTGTGATGCGTTGCGGCTAAGACAATTGCAAGAGAGGTCGGTCCAAATGAGTGGCAGTGCTATATAGTGGCTCGTTATACAAATGCGTGTTGCCCGGCACTTTTCCTGATCTCCATTAGAGCACTTCATCTAAGTGAAGCAAAAGCACTCTATTGGAATAGCATGACAGTTATGGGAGTGGTTCGCAAATCGCAGTGCGGTCATTGTAATTCGAATAAGTCCGCACAGTTAAAGAGCGGTTGCACCTATTATTTGCACACATCAATTGAGTCTATAGGGTCTGCAAAGCTCCTCCATTTAAATGCAATTGGTCATACATCAACTAAGCCCATTTGTAGGACACGATTTTATGTTAAGTATCTGGCAGACTTGCAATTCCAGTCTGATTTGCTCGCAGGCGGTAGATCTGTCTAAGAGATTTTTACCACGAAGGCAGGTTGTGACACCCAGCATCATCGTAGAGTGTGAGCGACAATATTCGAGGATGACGGAGGTATTTTGTGCATCTTACGTGTGAATTAATGGAGTGGATTCTGGTGGTGGTGCTATGCACTTCCGATTAATATGATCACTCAGCAGGAATGTCTACTCATGCCGAAATGCGTAACTTCGAGTGACATCGCTGTGTCGCGCAGAGTTAGGCAAAGAAGTGCACACAAATGGAGAACTTGAATAACTTTGGACGAATCGTTGAATGAAGGATCAATTATCCGCTCGTCAATTCTGAGCCTGAGTCTGAACATTCTAGAGGTAAGGATTGGTAGAACCAATGCTCTCATTTTGAACACAGCAAAAGTCAATAGATAGCCGTATTCAAAGAGGAATAATTATCCAACGCTTCCTCTGCATTTCCAGAACCCCTACATCTGTGCAATCAATTGATGGTGCACTGGTGGAAAAGTGATGCAAATGAGTGTGTGGTTGTTGGGAGAAAATGAGCATGTACACCTCCGGTGGTTAGTATTAATGCAAGGTCCCTGGTGTGCTCTCATGAGCAGAAGGTGTAGCTGCTCAGTCTCAGGAGTCAACGCATCTACGGACAGTCAATGTCATCGTGCGCGGGAACCCTCCGAATCCGGATCGCTTCCAATCCATCAATGGTTCTGTGCCGTGTATTGCGCAGATCGAAGTCTTTACTCAATCATTCTGCAAACAGGAACCACATACGAGTCATCGAAGGTGTTTCGAACACCTAATGTGTGGTTCGTGGTGCCAAAAGTCAGAGTTGCAAGAGACGCCTCCAACTTGCATGGAGTCGTTCCGAGGCAATGAAGGAAGGAGACGCATGCAAATTACTGTAAATGGACAATCGAGAAAGCTTGGGTTTGTGCAAGAATGTTTTGTTTTTGAAAAAAGTGGCTGCGATTCTGATGCTGAAAGTGAAAGTGGAGTAGGGAACTGAGAAGACGACTGAGCACCATCGGTAGCAGTGTGGAAATAGGAATACTTGAAGGCAGTGGATGAACCATGTACTGCGAAATGCCTGCAAGTTAGGCGGAAACGACATCTTTAATCTGCAGCATTGGAAGAGGGTCAGCTGTTCGTGGGCAAGATACAGTGGTGGCATTATTTTGGCGTCTGGTTTCCTGTCTTCTATAATCAAAGGGATTATTTTACTGCTCTGTTTTGAGTAGCTTTAGTTGGGAAGAGCTCTGCGCGATGGCATGGGGCCTTACAGAATTGAACCTTCGCAGCTCGTTTTGGGTTGTCTCCACTACACATACTTATTCCCAAAGACCTTCTTCAAAGCACTACTGGATGCACAGGAAGTTGTTGATTTGAATGCACCGGTGAGCTATAGCGCATGAGCTTGTTGCTAAAGTGGCAAAACCTCTGGTGACGGTCTGATGCAATTGGCAATGGGTGGTGCCGTGAAAAAGGAAAAATTGGTGCAGAAATAGTGACCGAGATATAACGGGACATCTTGTCGTTTCAAGAGTCACAACTTGCTGCTGCAGTGGTTGTGTGTTCTCCGTTTCCTAGATGAGAAGGCACTGTTCGGTTCTCTTAGTGTCTGTGTTTTTCAACCAACAGGCTGTGCTTCATGGAGAAAATCAAAGAATACTGTGAACTAAAGGGAAGACAAAAAGCAGTGGAGTTCTATTAGTACTACCTAGAATAAGGTAAATATCGGGTCTATTCGGACAAGCAGAATGTTGGGCACTTGAGTGAAATGTGGCTGTAAAATGTCATTTCACACGCGACTAATTGTCAGTGGTGAAAGTGAATTATGTGGTGCTGCACGCCTTCACATGAAAGGGCGACACGGAAGCGGTCAGGATAGCCACGAATGTGGTCCGCTCACAGATCACACAGCTGATGTGTGTGCGCCCATCTGATGACCTCTGCGTTTTCACAACGGCCTTCATTATTCCTCATCTCCACTCAACCTCCTGGCTCCTCTGCTAATTTGACGTGGATGTAGATTTGTCTGCTGACTTGAGCTCTGCATTCATCACCGATTAGCATGTGATGACATCGCTGAAGGCTCATTTTAGTGAGCGTGATGTCGCGCGTCTTCAGTGATGTCGTAATAAACCGAGGTGGTATGGAGGTGCGTAGAGCCTGCGACAGAGAAGAGGGTATGAGAGGCTACTGGCATGGTTCGAGGACCATATCGTAGCTCCAAATAGTGCTTTCAAAGAGCGAATCGTTTGTGCTGCTAAACTCGCAGTCAAACCGTATTCGACGGACTACTACTACTCGAATTCTTTCATTCTGCCGAGAAGTGGTATTTGTGGGAATGAAACACTGGGACATGAGACTCTTGTGCGGTCCAAGTGGATTCATGCGTGTGGGGGGAATCCACTCAGTGAAGAACATGGCGCACCATGATGTAGTAACGAAGTGGTAATATTTTGCAGCTGAATAGCAGTACTGGATGCTGGACTTCATTCACCCATAGCCAATGTTTGCTTGCCCATGAGGCTTGGATTCGAGGACAGCCTTATTTAAGGTGGCCATATTAAGCCCTTGTCGTGATTTGCTTCCCTTACTTTTCGGTGTTCATTATACTCTTCGTGAAGGCCAGTGGGTTTGGAATGAGGCTCTGAAGTAACTGCACTGGATGATTCATGCACCGGCATTGAGTGCCGAACAATCATTTCGCATCGAGGTAAATGTGACAAGTCACCTACCATCTCCACAGGATTTTCCGTCATCCCACCTTTGTTGTTATCGTCACAGCAATCGCTATTTGAAGAGGGAATTGTCTGGTGCCATCATGTGGTTGCAAATCACTCCTAGGAGCAAAAGCATAAGAGGAGCACTTGACTGAGTGGTACTTCTCGCTACCACACTTCCTCCCGATGCTGTTCAATAGGTGTGGAGGAAAGACTCGACTTCGGCGTCACAGCATCGACGTGAGCTTATAGACCAGTCAAGCTCAACCTGCATTTATCAAGGTAGTCCAACACTCAGTGCAACTGGGGTATCATACAGGAGGAGGAGGAGGAAGAGTAGGACGGTGGCGAAGGCGCAAGTAGACCACATGGCAGAAGGGACGCACGTCAATGCACGTAAACAATTGAATGAGAATTTCCGTCCCTTCTAAGTGACAGTAAGTGAATGCGTAAAGGGGTATGGGAGGCTACACTAAATAAATGCCCTGATGCGTTGAAGTTGTCTGTCCATGCATAGAACAAACGCTCTCTAAACGACATTAAATTTACGACTCCATATTAGAAATTGTTGATTTCATCGCGTCAGTAAATAGGCACTAATATTAGTAATATGCTTCAAAGTGAGACTCAAAGGCTTCATTTATTAACATGGAATGGATGGCAGACCTATGTCACCGCGCGTATTTCGGTCTGGCTGCCGAACAGTGGCTATTGGACCTGAGTGCGTGTGGGTTTGTGTGTGGGTCTGAGTCCGTTAGAGAATGCATTCCAGTCACACGATCAAAGATGTCTCGCGCACCTACAATTGTCTGAGTGACAGTGGGCTTGAAGTGGTTGCTGCTGCACCTAAGCTGTAGCCAGTGAAGTGACCAGACAGGTGGGAGTGGAGGAACAAGTGGGAGACGATAAGGCAGCCACGATGACGAAAGCTCTGAATCATGGACCGGATCGCCTCACTCGATTAAAGATATCCCTAGCATTATGGTGCAACCTTCCATCACCACACACTAAGTACCAACATTCGTTTCTACTGATCCCTTTGTCTTCTATGTTTTGCGAAACGTGCATCACTGGAGTGGACCCATTCCTCTATCAGTGAGAATGAGTGGAAATGTCAAAAGACTATATTTGCCTGTCGGATTGCTCTGGAAGTGAATTGATGGAGGCTTAGCTTACTAACAAATAATGATGCCTATCCCACTACCCAGCATCGCTTTTCCTCACACTACCTATAGGGCTACAGTCCGTTTTCAAGTAGAGACTTATAATCCGTATGCTACCAAGTGACAAAATTCACAATCTGAGCATAGAGGAATAATATCTACACCATCGAACGAGTCCCATGTATTCTTAGCATTCTCCAAATGTGTTTCAGGCAGCATTGTACGGACCGGGAACGCTGGCTCGCGCATAAACAATCTGTCATTTTAAAATGAGTATTAACAACGATAAGTGTTTAGGCCGTATGTCGAAGCTAATCAGCTGCAACGATTCCTCAGACTCATGGCTTTACGTTTTGCAGGGCATAGCTGCCACTGATTTCACATCAAATCCATTTTTGACCTACTACCCTGGTAGTGCCGTTGATATGATGCGGGTTTTTTTACTTAAAGAGCCACATGGGTCCTTATTGCGGACCTTCGGAAGTCATCATTCAAATTGATGTCATGCGAACTGATTTAATTAACTTGGTGTACGGTAATTTTACAATGTGGAGTTATGATCGAAAGCAGCATTTAATGTAATTTGTGTGATGCTTTTTATGTCTACCTGATTCTCATTTATTGAATCCTGTCAAAACACATAAGTACAATGAACTCTTGACAGTGTTTGTTTGGCTTTTTCTTCTCCAGCATTTAGCCACAACAGATTTATTAGCGAGCGTGAATTGAGTGAATGCAGGCTATGGGAGTGTTAGTTCTGCCCTGTTATCAACCCGAAGGAATTAGTGCGACCCTATTGCTACCAGATTGGTGTTGAATGGGAGCTCCTCATCCAAACGGTGCATTTACTTTACGCAGCACCTGTCACTCTCTCAGAAGTATCCACTTGCGATGCAGTTTCTTTTGCATCACACATGATTCCCATAAAGCCTAGCAGGACTCATGCCACATATTTTGCGAATGAGCGATTTTCCTCACATGTCACCCTGAAAAAGTGCTCCTCTGTGAACCTACATGCATTCATGTTTGATTTTATCGAACCCGTCCTTTCTCTTAGCAGCCTATTCCGTTTGCTACGCAACGGTACACCTATGACTTTCTCCAATTCCACAGCAGAGCATGCAAGCATAGAGGTAAGTTTCGTCACTGATGTATGGAGGGGTTCAGAGTCCAGAGCACCTCTGATTTGCCATGTATGCAAGCAAGAGTAAAATCTAAAATAAAAGAGTAGCTTGCGTAGTTTGGTTAAGGCAAAGGTAGTTGGAATAAGCGTTGCAGAAGTGTAACATATACCAGCATTGGTTATAATGCAAGGCATGACACAAACGACCATTAAAATGACTAGGACGCTAATTGTTCCAGTGGCTAAAAGTTGCTAGATCACACAATCAGTAAATAAACTGAGTTTGTGTTTAAAAAGATAATTACAGACACTTTGTCTCGGCAGTTTACTGCATTACCGCGTTGTGCTGCAGCGTATGAGTTGGACGCCTGTTGCCGTTGCTTATTCCTTTGAGCCGAGTTTCGCTTATATTAGTTAATTTGTTGCTAAGCTAAAAGACCAATGTTCCCCTCTTCAAACATGCAGTTTGACTGCTGCTTTCGTTGATCAGGAAATGATGGCTCGAATTTCTTTCAGTGCATTGTATTAGAGCATGCAATTGAAAGTCCCGGATTGCAGAATTGAGGCGGTTTAGTTCACCTTGAAAGGTAAGATGCATTTCGATAAAATAATAGCAAAAAAACGCAAAATTTATTAATTTGGCGTTTATTTAGTGGAATCTCCTGCCTTGAAGTTAGGCAAAATTTAAATTAAATTTGGTGACAGTGTTAGACCCTTTTCGCAGATCTCCCAATCGTGTCGACTTAAGTCTCAGCAGCACAAGATATGGTCTAGTGACACTGGTGACGCTTACGAAGCGTCATTTTAATGGCCTGTTGAAAGTGGTGATTACAGGTTCTAAATTCTGACCTACGATCATGAACGACTGAAAGGGCTTAGTAAAAGTGCCTGCGTTGATAGATGATGTTCAAAATCCTTTGTGCGTCGGGATCGTCGTAACGCATTCGACGCAGCACTTTGTCAAAAAGCTTTTGCCAATCGCTTGTTTAGGCAAAGTGATGGCCGCAGTGCAGGCTACGGCCTAATTACAGCAGAGAAGTGAGTTTGCTACACTCCGTGAATAGGGACATTCATGTTTTCGATATGAATACTATGTATTCACACATGTTTAATTTTAAATAGGTGCGAATATTTTTGCGGTGCAAAACTAATAAAATGCTTCCACACAAATATCAACACTGTGAACTCTTTAACAAAGAACTGCCGCATATTCCACGAATATGAAGCATGTACTTTGAGCATACGATCATTATTGGAGACTTAGTGACTGCGTGCCCAACACATCAGCAGCCCTTGGTTTCAAGTGTTAAAGCATTTAATGGAGTAGGATATGAGACGAGAAGACAATATGTCTTATAATCTTCTTTGGCTGGTATTACGCAAAACGAAGTGGTAGTGGATGCAGCTGTGGTGTGACGTGAGGAGATGGAGAAAACAATTTTTTCTATTACAAATGCAGCGGAAGCAAATCGACGTAAAATATACCGAAAATGAAGTAAAGAGATGAAATCACCAGATTTCGAACAAACAGCAGTGACCTTGTTTAAAAGTCCTTGTGTGATCCGTACAAGTCCAAACACTCCCCTCTACTCTGCGGATGGAATGCGGTCCTAGTTTAAATTTGGCTGAGTGCTTACCCATCTTGACCTCGACGTTCGTCAATAACGGACCCACTCCACCTATTCTGGAAGCAGAAAGTATGCTCAAACCACTTTACTGAATACAAGAGTGGCTGTGTCCAAGAGGATCATAAGTGATAGGATGAGAAATTGTGAATCACAGAAAAGACTTGCTAATTGATTTGTAGGATGCAGACATGGATGGAGCAACAGACCCATTCACTTAATTCACGGGTCTAGATGTGGTCAAAATTGGTGGTTTAGATTACCATTCACGGTAACAAGGAAGCAACCGAAGTAGGAGTAACCGATTATGTACAAGTGCTTCCCACAAGAACTTCACGGATAATGCTAAGGAACAAGCTTATTAGGAATACAAAAGCCTAGTAGATTAGGATTATCAAGAACCTATAGTACATGGCTTGAGAATTGGCGCTTAGTTCCGGCACTCAAATTGACCCGTTTCCTTTGCCTTTAGCTCTGCACCCATGAGAGCAAAATGCAAGTTTGATGCTAATGTCTTTTGCAGAGCTATGATTCTACCTCAGGACTGGTGTATTTTAGAGCACACCTCCGAAAATAGCTTGGGGAAAGCAGGCCTATAATTTTCCCATGGAATAAGGTGAAACCCCTCCTTACCATCAACACTGTCAATGTCATTTATCCCGCCATAAGAATTGGAGATGTCCTCCACGAGATGCAGGTGGCCATATTTCGTCGATGGCCAGCCAGCAAGGAGGCACAGTCTCTTGCTCCGACGCCTAGTCTAACGCTGACTGCTTAACCGCCTACCCTTCTGTGATTATAACAGCCTTTTCAGTACAGTGAGAAAGAGCCAACAATCCCACGCCATCAATTCTTCCATCAATCAACTAAATTCATTTCCTCAACTTTTGTAGCACATCAAGGAATCTTGGAAAATCTCCTCGCCAGTCTCTCTTTCTTCATCACAATCCTGTTCATCCGCCTCGTATCCTTTATAAACTTAGCGGATAAAGTGGTGGAATATTAAATGAATGCAATATCAATAGATCCAAAGATGACTTCAATCAAATGCTTGGATTGTAAAGGCGATTATCACAGTTCATCACGTTATGATTTATTCGAATTTTGCTCCTGTATATTCTACAAGCCCATTCTACTTCATTTTCATTGCTGAAGCATGTTGCAGCTTGTGTAAAAGGGAAGACTCCCTTTGGAGCATTTACGCTACTAGGCATCAAACCTAGGGGATGGGCCTTTGATTCGTGCACTTCATAAGTAGTTTCAGTGGAGAACAAGCGCAAAGCATACGCTTTATATGCGTTAGCAAAATCCACTTATATGCTACTACTACACGGCAATCTTTCTTGAAACTATGCAGATTAACAGTGCCCACCAATACTCCTTATGAAAGAACACGCATGTTTGCAGTGACTAGTCGCTTCAGAAATCAAATGTCTGTTTTGAAAATATTACGTAGCCATTTTTGCATCCCTCCCAAATATTGTGGTGCTTGTAAGCCTCTGTGTTGTGCAAAAGTGAGTTTTCTACTGCAATAACCAATTTGTCTCTACGTGCAAATGGCCTGCAATGTGTTCACCAATCCACTATTCAAGTGATCAGTTCACCGATCCCCAACAGCCACGTAAGACCATTTCCTGCGAAGGCGAGTTCACTGACCATCTTTTGACAGCTCATCTACTAGGCATACTAACTTTGAATTAATTATCCCTGCTTCACAGTCTCTTTAAAAAGAAGCTAAGTAATTGGAAGCGGTGTACGGATTTGTTTTAGTGACTTAGCCTTTGCAGCACAATATTTAGTTGAGCATTGACAATGATATACAAGTTTTGAAACACTGCACTAACAATCTCGTCATGCATAGGGCCTTTTAGAGAGGATGCTACTTATGTGCGAGCATTCCAATTGATGATGCCTGCATCGAGGCAAGTGGGGATGACTTCAGTGAGATATTTACAACTGCATTAGACAGTATGAGGCAATTCTCCAGCTTTTGCACTGTACAGAACTTTCCCATTTCACAATTGAGACCACATGAAGATTTGCTCCGATGCCTCAATGGCTGACCCGACACCTTACAGTACACTTCATCTTGAAAGTTTCTGTAATTAATATGACACACGAATGAATGTTATTTAGCGCGGCATGGGCAGTGGGAGAATAAAACCAAAGTAATATACCTTTAACAGGTTGCAAATGTGGGCGATCACATACCTGTCAACGCTTGCTACTGTCCAGCACTTCGGGTGGATGCGCCAAACATTTAATGCTAGCGACGCTGCAAACACAGGAAATCTAGCAAGTGGACAATATCTTGCTTTAATAACTCCATTAGAGTAAGGAATCTTTATAACAATTAGGTTGCATGTCTAGCAAACCCGCAGCATTCGGATCAATGATCCTGGAGGGAAAATTACTATCCACTATGTTAATGAAAGGCACAATAAAGTGATTCTCTAAGCTGTGCATTGCAAGTGATGGTGTGGTAGTGTGCACATAAATCTGACCACTTGGTCCACGCCTCCTCCAGCAGGCTAATTAATCGGGATCATCGACCCTGTTCTGGGTGTTGCGCTATTGCTAGGTGACAAGACAGAAAGGGGTGCAAAAGCGGTGGGACAAGACGGCAATTTGCTTCATTTTGTGCGGAGGGATGCAACGCAAGCCGACGCCATATATAGCCAGCAGTGGATTACTCATGCCTTTATGAAGCATCAAGTGTAAGTTACACACGATTCATAGGAAAGGTAAGGCAAAGTATGTTGAACCACATAAATGCACGTTGATTGTGCAGAACCAAATTGCGTGGTGGGTGGCTCGTTGTGAAATGGAGATTTGGCTTGCGTAGGATGCTAACATATATGAAAATAATCTGCACTTTAAAGGCGTCCATGAAGTGGGTGGAAGAGGCACCGTGACTATTAACATATCCGATGGCATTTGCAAATGTTTACTTATTGACTTTATAAGCTAACAAACCCCAAAGGTCCAAGTGGATTTTTCACGCTCTTGCAGCTGGATGCTTTGTAACACTGATGACAACGTAGAAGCAAGTCTGGCCGTTATTAGACACGTTTTTTATGTGTGGCTTTACATATTCAGCGAATCGTAGCATCAGATAAGTGGGCACAACTGCGAAATTCAAACTATGTTTGACGCAGTATAACTGATTTGGCTCGGTTTCAACGTTTCACATAATGGTCCAAAAAGAGGGTGGATGTGTGGCATCAAATCCTTGAAAAGAGCGAATTGTCCATAAGTATGAACCCATGTAACGCGTAGAACATCCGGAGGGTAATGGGATGCCAGTATATCCATTGTGTTGTGAGGGTGCCTTTGCAACCATAACAAACTGTAGAGCAAAATCGAGTCAATCACTGTAAACTTATTAAGTAGCAGCCCTAATCGGGCATTCATAATGTCATTTTGTTGCTCATTAATATACTTAAATGCTCAAATTCGAATGTCTGCATAAGTCTTTCTTGTGCTTTGCGTAAGTACAGAAACTCCAAAAGTCTGCTTATGCGAACCTACGAAATCGGTGTTTTTCGGGAAGATCACATGAGTAAAGACCTTGTGTTGGCAAAATCAAACCCTTAGTTCTGTGTGCCTGCATGGGTAATGGTACCAATACAAATTCAAGAAGTGTTTAAAAGAAGTAACCTCACTTACATATTAGATACGGTATCAGACAAGCGTTACAATACACGCTAGTAGGTCGACACATCACTTTTCAAAACCCAACCAGATGGAGCTAGAATAGTCAATGCTTCTGGTGAGCACTTTTCTTCATGTTATACAAAATGTGTCCCATGTTTTCGACTGTGTAAATAGGCTATCAAATTGGCAAAACTATTGGCAAAATACCTCAACTGTATTTCTTTTTATTGTTGTGGTTGACCGAGTGACGTAGTTGTGTTGCAGCCAGCTAAGTGCATTTCCAACGTCCAGCATTTACATTGCAGATTTGATTATGTAGCGAAGTTGTCATCAAGCACCCCGTAACACTCAGGACACTCCAGCATTAATGTTGTAAACAGACGCAAGCACCCACGCAGTGGCACAGAATGAATTTAAAGGTGTGCTGCACCAGGAACAGATCAAACAGTGGACATACAGGGACGGAGAGGAGCTCCATGGCAGCAAGCTTGTCAGTAATAATAGCTCTGGAATCCCTTCTCCTACTCTTTATCGGGGTCTTGCCATCAACGATGGCGGCATCGATGGTGACAAAGGTGGCAGCGAATGAAGTGGAAATGCAGCCGGGTGGTCTCGCGCCAGCGGTATGGAGAGCTGCCATCAAAGGCGTTGCTAAAAGGGTCGGCAAGGCAGTGAAGGAATTTGCTGTCTACGAGGTCGCCAAAGGAGCTTACAATAGCGTGTCTAAGTGGGTCAAGCGTCACTTTAAGAGGTAAAGGGCC
>MIEF01006045.1:0-11498 GCA_001870725.1 Taenia solium | reverse complement strand
CTATGCACATGTCCAACGCCTTACGGTGCGCGCCTCATCTCTTTGGCCAGCTGGAGTTCATAGGACTAATTTTATCTCGAAGATGTCAGGGGGACAATTAACGTCACTACTCTATAATGCGCTGCCTTACTGCTCCAGTGTCACCACCGTGCTGATGCTACTAATCATCCTTAGGATTGCTCCGGCTACCAAAATGGTGCTCAGCAGCCACTACTGGCAATATCGGCTAATGGTTTGACACTTTGGGATATGCAGCCACGATGTGATGGTTGCGCTGTCAAATAGGCAACAAATAGGTGAGTGCATTCATAAGATTTTGGCGTTTGAGTCAAGAACTCAATCAAATGCACGGAGATAGAGGCAGCAGCACGATGTAAAACTTGATTTGATTTTAAAAGACTAAGCGGTTTGGGTTGCAGTAAGTTTTATTATCCTTTAGCTGAACTTCTTTACAACTCCTACCATTACAGTCTCTTTAATTCCCTTTCCCTCAACTGGTGGAAAAAGGACGAAACCTCAGCAGTGGTATTTGGCTGCTTCCAGTGATAAGGGGATAACTACAAAAATTCAGCATTGGAAATTGAAATGGCATGCTTTAATGAGTTCTAATGAGTTAAGTGCTTGAAAATCTCGATTTCTACATTCACAATCTCATTCACTAGTCCTTCGTCCCTGAGATAAAGAACAGTTTGTCACTGAGAAAAAGGGCCAAAACTGTTTCTTTAGACCATTTTTATTACCGAAAGTAGTCCAGAGAGCTGTGACTCAAACTGTAAAGTCTCTGGGTGCAGTGCTGGCAGCATATTGGGACGCGCAGTAGCAGACACGCGCAGTCAACTGACCATTTTGAGAAGGAGACTCCTTTGTGCATTTGCACATAATTCGCTCGGATCGAGTTCGCATAAAGAACAATGCTGCGATTTCAGTGCTGCTACTTAAAGAGGACGACATCGTCTCAAGTATGTGCTTGCCTGACAACTCTGCAGACTGAAATTAGTGCGGTGGCAGGTGGGTGGCTCGGCGAGGAGGCAGTGGGGGAAGATGTTTATCAAACTGCAAAATACCGCAAAAATAGCAAATGAGTCACAGCCCTCACTGTCACTGCGAACTTTTATTTGTCCAAATGTGCTCAGCTCAGACACGATAGTTAATGTATTTGAATGCGTTGCAAAGTTCAGCGTGATCGCCATCTAGTGCAAGTCGTATTTCACGGCAAGTGAGTGATGCGCAATGAAAATGCTAACAGGTGCTTTCTATGAAAATAAGCATAAGAATCAGTGAATTGGTATCCCAACTACTTTAAAACATACGTTGCCGTGATTTGAAGCTGTTGAGAAAAAAATGACTTTAGGAGCAAAGAATTGAGTCTATTGGATACCACATGATATTTCCGACGAGGAATGTGCTAAAAGAGCTCACTAAGCGTTTCCACCTTCCAGTCCCCGTTCCTATTGACTAGTTACATACTAATTTGGACCTTTCGGTCTGAAGACATTTAGCGCAGATTGATCGGATGAGATGGGACAAAATGCCACTTCCATAAGTTTTCTCTCTATCTATTTAATCCTATTAAAAAGGGTAACTTTTGTCGTTAGTAAGCTTTGCTTAAAGTGATTTATCAGGGCCGCGACAAACGATGAATGTTGCTGCGCGAAATGGACCGTTAGTGGGTTGGTAAATCCACTATCACATTAGTAACTTTGGGTTGATAAAACCATTGCGAAGCAATAGCAAACGATGGCAGTTCGTCTATTCACCCAAAAGGGTTTGCATCCCTAAGTAAGCTACTTATATGGCTCACATTTCCACTTGGTTTTCGCTTCTGTTTCCATCAACGTTGTGACTAGAGGTGTCATATCTTGGGAATACATCCCCTCAGAAATGAAATGTAAGAAGCATGTATGTGCCACGTGGGTTATGTAGCAGCAAGGTATTGGTGTCTATGGTCCGTTTCAAAGTGAGCGGCTACAGTGTTCTACTCTCAAAATAATTTAGCGAAGAAAATTGCAGCAAGGTTTTGTCTCTTTGCAATTTGGGGAAAAGCTCCACCCGAAAGTAAAATGTGGGGAACCTGCGCCTTGAACTAATCAATGCAGACGACCCGCTACTTTGATTAAAATTTTTACTTTGGCAGTTGCTGAGCCCGTAAAATGTGCCATCTGCGCAAGCACACATTGCCTTACGAAGGTACGTCGTCGTTTGCACCGCGTTTTATTATTCTGGAAGTGACATCGGTTCCAATTCAGGATTCTGTAACACCTGTCTTGCAGACTGCCAATTCAAATAAGAATTCCTGTTTGCACTTTTCTGATTACACAAGTCATTCATAACTAGCATTTTACAGGAACGACATGAGTTGAAAATGGGCAATTCTCAGCCGTTACATATTCATCTCTTAACATATAAAACCCACTTTTGGACGCCCTGAAATAAAAGGAAAATTGCTACCGTAGTAAACACTTAGTCGGTTCGGATCGTGCTTTAGCCTTAGAGTAGCATGAGAAGGGCAATCTCACCGATTGTAGGATGACTGCGGACCCATTGGCCATTGATAAGTAATAGGTATTTATGCTTCTTCCACGAAGTCCTCACCAAATCTAATGACACGTGCATGCTGCCCGTAGAAAATTTACAACGGTCTTCCCAACCGAAAAATAATCGTGGTCCAATTGTTTTATGAGCACATCTAAAGCACCTGCTACGCAAATCAGCACTTTATAAATTCACAACCCAGCTTAAACAATTGAGGAAAATGCTAAAGTGCATAACTCGTGGATTGAAGCAATTTTGTGTTTTACCCACCTCACACATTTGATTATGCTTAAAACCGAACGTTGGATTTGGAAGATGTTTCATTAATTAAATGCGCAATACAGGTGCAAAATCACAATTTCCCCAAAATTTGGAAAGCAGGACCAAGACTGAGAACATACTATTTTTTTTAAAAAATACAATTCGCTCGTGCCTGAACCTGGATCAGACTTCAGCGCAAAGCGAATTAAAGACCGTTGCTCGTGACCAATTTAAGCGATCGCTTGTACATCATGTCGGTATGTAGAGTCATATCGGGTTTCCTCTCCGTAGCCATAAACACCTTTTGTGTCAAGGTATCATCGTTAATTAGGCTTATTTCTCTGCGCACCTAAAATTTGAAACAATTGCTCTATGCGCAAATTGTAGTGCTAACAAGAGGACCTCAAAATATTAGAGGTTTTGCTTTCGGGCTTTTGGCCATTCTACTTTCCTCTTTTGGAGAATTAATGTGTGCATCAAAATCTAGTTTGATAGACTCATTGGGCTACCAATGAAATCAAATAAGTTTTGGAACCTTTCCATTTATCACTCGCTACCTAGTTAATGTGCGCGCAGCTTTGATCCATGTATGCTTTAGCTTTGAAAGAACATTTTTTTCATAATTTGAAGCACCAACGACGGGACCAATAGTTATCCAAAAACATTTATTTGAGTAAATGTTATGCAATAGCAAATCCATCGAAGTTAATCGCTGCAAAATACCTGGCATATTTTGTGCCTGAAGGACTAACTTTGCATGATTTTATCATTTCAAGATTAATAAGGTGTCAGGGATTTCTAGTCTATCACAGATTAAACTTCCTTTGAAGCAATTGAACCTCTTATGAGCTGAGAAGGTGGAACCTCACCCGAATCATCTTCGGCTTCTTTGGAAGTGGATGGCCTTCCGTGAGCTCTGTTTCTAGAACAATTTGTACCTTTCCGTCCTTAACCTTCGCTGGTCCCTTCAGTATGTGCACATGACCTACAATGCAAAAAATCTCCCATCATGAGGTGAACATCCTTCCGGTCACTGCATAAACTGGCTCATGCAGTTGCCTGTGTTATCGCTGCTCATGAACTCCATCTGATTTGTTTCCTCGTTGAAGAACATGAAGCCCATGTCACGGTGTCTGAATGCTCCCCCAGAGTACGCCCTTGAGCTTTGCGTGGGATAAAAGGGGCATTCATTTACATGCGGTAAGTTAGAGAGTAATGCTTGCATTTTGGCAAAACTAAGTAATGGTAACACTGGTAACAACTACTCAGCAAGAATGGCACCCATTCAGAAAACCATATAAGGAATGTGAATCTATGATCCCACCGATTGTTAGATGAAAACTTGTGATCGAATTAAAACACAGCACAAACCCAAACTTAGGCAGGGCTTCAGTGTGGCTCAATGCACCTAAACAATTTACCTACCTGTACCAGAATGAAGGCTGTCCAATGTGGCCAATGGATATGTTTTCAGTGCATGGGTAGGTGGTGCGGGTGTAAAGGCTCATTAAACCCTCTCCCTCCCATTCGCCAATCAGTTTGGCGAATGGCTGCAGAGAGCGGTGGATGGAGTGGACTGTAATTGTATAAAGGTTATTGGTTAACTACGCAAGCTGTTTAAAACTTATTAACCCAGTATAACCAAACAACGTTATCATGCACCGGTGCGGCCTTCCAGTACTGCAGTTTATATGGCTAAGAAAGTGGACTGTGAAGCAAGTACACTGCCGCTAAGTTATATAATGCTGCAGTGGGATTGAAAAATGCTATATACGTTGGTTGAGGAAGCAGATGCTTAACACGCTTCTTTATTAATTACCAACATGCTTGATGTGCCTGGATTCGTGGCTTACGAATGAATTCCTTTCGTGCTTGATGTTGGGGAACAAATTTGGAAAGCTCACGCCGCGCCACAAAGGCAAATTCGACACGGCGATCTAGAGAAGCGAATTCTTACAGCGGAAGGCTAGAAAGGTAATGGAGGAAGACTGATAGGCAGCAGCTCCATGCTAGAACGCAGATTTGGTAAAATTTTATTAGCTGTTTATCGTATTGCGATTAACTATGTCATCGACTGGCCGAATTACAGCCAATCAAACTCCCTTCTCCCTTCATGACTAACTTTGACAGGTTCAAGCACACAAACTTGCAAAAATTTTACTCTAAACGCTTGCACTCTTCGTCTGGAGTTGTCGACGGGAGAAACCTACCATCCTTTAAGCAAGCCATAACTTAGCGCACTTAGCCTGCGTAGTAGAAGACCTTCCGTAGATAAACAAAACTAACGTTGCCCACATTTGGACTAAAGTGACAGATCGTCTACTCATATCACCTCTTTTACTGCCTCTCCCATCTCGTCACTTGACAGCTGCGTAACGGTCAACGCTGGATCGTTTGGACCCACCATACAATCGGCCAATTTCTGTTCAGATAGTCACACTGATATGTGAGATCCTCATCCCAAAGACGCATGTTACTTTGCATTCGACTTTTACGAGAGTATATGCTTATCCTCAAAATATTTTATAAATGGTCCTTACTAGGTTGCGAAATTTGAGTCATGCCGCTGCCCATTCGCTCCACTATTGCTATCAAAATCATGCACCTTTTATTGAAAGCATTATTTATTCCCAAAGTAAGAAGTGGCTGGCAAGGTAGATTTTCTGAGTGCCGCGGATTTCATATGTATCATGCATTGACTGTGCATCATCTATATGGTTAAGTGTGGACTGCATTGCAACCACTCACATTAGCAGCCTGCAAAAGTTCCATCACTTTAATGGTTTTTGTTTCTGCCACCTACACTGCATGAAATGATGTGCATTTAGGTCACTGGTGCATAAGTTCACCCGTTTACACTTGTGATGGGAAGCAGCAATCCAAAGGTGACAGTGTCGATTGGGGTTTGCCACTGCTGAAATAAAATCTGTCTCGAAGTCCTTTTATGTATCACTGGACAACACACTGATTCGTCCCAAATTCGATCAGTAAACATCAGCATTGACCTGTACACCAGTGGTTCGCATGCTGACAACTTAAGATTGGCTGCTAATCTATAAGAACTTAGTGCGATCAACTGAATCCTCGCGTTTATTTGGTGTTGAAAATTAGGTTACGCCTTCGTAGTATGCCGGTAGGATTTCGCAATTCAGCGTATTTACATTGAACTTCAAATTTAATGGGTTATGAATCGTCTCAGTCATATTCTTGCCAATTTCAATCGAATGCCTTTATATGCAAAAGGTGCAAAAGGTCGGACGGAACCTATTCTCGGACCTTTAAATTACATAAGCCGATCGTGAATTTATTAAATAGGGTCCGTGGAAAACTGGTCTGCGATAGCCCCCTCATACTAATGAGTCGTCATTCACTGCTGTCCTTACACCCACGCGACTATGATTCACATTAACACTTTCACCGCAAATTACATGAGAGGGCATAGTGATACAAATTCGTCAAGTACAAATAGAATCGACCTATGGGTTGTACTTAAAACCACTTAAATTAACCGACTTACCTTTACCAATGTGCATTTGGACTCCTTTAATGCCTGGAAATGCAGTGATACCCATGCAGAAATGTTCAGTCCTCTAACTGCTGAGAGTCAACTTTGATAGTGAGTAAAATGGGCATATTGTTCTGGCAAAATGTCGGATGGCTAATATAATTATCGTGATCATAGTCACAAGATATCACTTTTTATTGAGACACGCAAGTTCGCTCGTTAATGCGGTTCTTTGATTACCGCAGCGTAAAGTCTGCCACCTCAGCACTGCGGTCACCCCTGAGAGGGAGAGTGGCCACGTTCTAACAACACTCAAGCATTAACGGATTACCAGCTGCGTCGAAGTTAGGTTAACCGCTACAAATGGAAACACCATTGTCGCTACAGATATAAAACTGAAAGTGGCGACGGTTTTCCATCTTTACTCTGTAAGGATTTACAAATGCACGGTGCAAATAGCTAGAAATATCGGAATCAGTGTATTCTGTTGTGCATTAGTTCTTGTACTTGAATGTTTCTTTTTCACGATGGTAACTCAAGAACTTTACAGCCGCTTTTGCATGAAAATAGATATATTTCTTTAGCCTTTGAACAAAATTCTACTTTGTCATCTATGTTCTACATGCGCCCCGCAAACATGCCTTGTGTTTTGTTAGGCTAAATGCGCCTCTCTTTTTATCAGGAAAGGACTCATTAAAATCTTGTCCTATCGCTAAATCAAATAAACATGTACATTTTGGAGCTGTAAAAGCACCCGACATAATAATCTGGAGTTAGCTGCTCAACTTCATCACAATTTTCACATTCCGACAACCCGCAGCATCGGAACCATGCAAATCGCATCTAATATATGGTGTTTTGCGAAGACGGTGTGTGGAAGCAGGCTTATCTTTTCGTTTGCTGACCTCTCTGGGAGGCTTAGCAGGTGACGGCTTAGCTGAGTCAACCCAGGCTAGTTCATGACAGCTGCGTAACGGTCAACGCTGGATCGTTTGGACCCACCATACAATCGGCCAATTTCTGTTCAGATAGTCACACTGATATGTGAGATCCTCATCCCAAAGACGCATGTTACTTTGCATTCGACTTTTACGAGAGTATATGCTTATCCTCAAAATATTTTATAAATGGTCCTTACTAGGTTGCGAAATTTGAGTCATGCCGCTGCCCATTCGCTCCACTATTGCTATCAAAATCATGCACCTTTTATTGAAAGCATTATTTATTCCCAAAGTAAGAAGTGGCTGGCAAGGTAGATTTTCTGAGTGCCGCGGATTTCATATGTATCATGCATTGACTGTGCATCATCTATATGGTTAAGTGTGGACTGCATTGCAACCACTCACATTAGCAGCCTGCAAAAGTTCCATCACTTTAATGGTTTTTGTTTCTGCCACCTACACTGCATGAAATGATGTGCATTTAGGTCACTGGTGCATAAGTTCACCCGTTTACACTTGTGATGGGAAGCAGCAATCCAAAGGTGACAGTGTCGATTGGGGTTTGCCACTGCTGAAATAAAATCTGTCTCGAAGTCCTTTTATGTATCACTGGACAACACACTGATTCGTCCCAAATTCGAGCAGCAAACATCAGCATTGAACTGTAGGATCCCATGCTGACCTGTACACCAGTGGTTCGCATGCTGACAACTTAAGATTGGCTGCTAATCTATAAGAACTTAGTGCGATCAACTGAATCCTCGCGTTTATTTGGTGTTGAAAATTAGGTTACGCCTTCGTAGTATGCCGGTAGGATTTCGCAATTAATAGCTTGTATGGGACTCGAAAAAGAGAATGCATTTTTAATAACGTGACCTAGTTTCGTTTGACAAATTTAAAGTCTCAACTTATTCAACAATGCATTTGACCTAGTTATAGATTTGTCAAAATGGTAGTCGGGCGTTTACCAATGTTTGCAACCTAAGAACGGTAATGAAAATAGCCAAACAGCTAATCTCTTTTGAGCAAATGCAATGATTCTGCGGCTACATTGCGCTGAATGAGACCAGAAATCAAGGCCGCCATAATGCATCGCATTCACTTGATTAATTTTATGATCGCGGTCATTAATATAAATCTCTGTCAGAGGTTACTAATCCAAGGTGGCTGCCTCTGCCGGTGGTGTTTTAGCAAGCATTATCTGACTTGGAGTGCTTTGTTTTGGGCATTTCAACATTATTTCGCCTGCCGGTGCACCTTAGCGGTCATTGTTACTCTATAAGTGCGCACTAAAGGCCGTCAGTTTAGTTGCCCTCAATCCTCTCTCAGTTGAGCCTTATGCCCCCGTCAATTCAGCTATCATGTTGTCGGCTTGGAGACATATTGCCCAAGGGACATTTTATCAGAAAAGCCCTAAATTTACCATTGCCTAGATTAGTTGCTCAGGGCTGAGACTTATGGAAGTTAACTTTGCCTACACAAAGTGAAGCGCTATGTGAAACAAGAGGGGGCAGAATGGTTTAATTCGCCCTAATGTGAGAAACATTTACTGCAATGGTAGTTATAATTTACCATGCACCCTACAAGACGTTACAAAGTGGGAGAAGTGCATGGTAGGAGCAGGTTTGTAAAGCAGTCAAAATTCAAGGTAAATTATAGATGCTCATCAAAGATTACTACAAATGTGTAATTTGAACTGCCATGCCTCAAAATTTCTTATTTTTGCACTGGTCCGAATTAATTCTCTCTCGGAAGAAATGGCTGCGCATGGATTCCAAACACGGAATCTGCGCACTACGCACATCAAATACTAATTCACGCGCGACAAACCCATTCTCGTTAAAAATTAGCTTGCATAATCTATCGGTGAATTCGACGATATAAAATGATGCGACGTGGGGAATTTTACTGTGGAAATGGAATTCGCTTGTTTGAAAGTGCATCAAATGCACCTCTTCATGATCTAATGAAATTAAACTGCATTACTTGGAGAAGTGCATAACTGAATGCAATAAGAAGATTTTTTATTTCCTTGACCATTCCCTTCCTTTTTCCATCGCCTTCCCACGACTTTCGACTCCATTTACGTGCAAAATTTCCCACAGGAATTTGAAGGGATCGTAGAGGATTTATAAAACGATTTCTCTGCCAATTAAACATAATGATCTGAATTTTCCATTTCATGTCCATTAGAATGGTTACATGTTCATATGGACACTCTACAAAGTAGCTTCCGCTCTCCCTTTGTGTGGACAAAATAGCGACATTTTGGGCAGAAGGCTGAATGCGTGCCGTAAAATGCAAGGTGATAAACTACTTCCGTGGTATCTTCACGTCAATACTCCCTTCATTCCAAATTGCATATATGGAGGCCCACAGAGTAACGAGTGATTGTGTTGGCAGTAATTCAGGCGAGCACCTAATTCACACATTCCTACTGCTGTATATTCAGACGCGCTTCGGCCAGATTTAATGCATTTCCGGTCACAAATAAACCTGTTTGATTGCACAACGAAAAGCACAGCCATATTTCCTAGCAAGTTATTCACCCACGCCACCTCTCGGCTGGGCTAAATTTCCGTGTCACCTATGCAAATGGCTCTTCCAGTCACCACATTTGCTGCGCCAAGATACATTATGGGAACGGTAAATGGAGATTGCTACAAAGTAAATGCATTTTTAAGGACAAGCTACACGCCAACAAAACACATACCTTCAGACTTGAACCATCTGGCGTAATACTATGCAAAGCATTCTACTGCAGCTGCATTTTATTTTTCTAAGCTCTAAGTTTTAAGACGAATCTCGCTGTGATAAGGATTTGGCGGTGGGGTTCTATCCATGACATTTTCAAGCATAACAAAGCCACGGCGATTTAGAGCGCGTATGATGAAAAAACTAAAAACGATATCCGTGAAATTTTCCATACCGCCGACCAGATTATAAAATATCTGTACTACATGTAAATTCGATGCTTTTTTCTACAAAACACGGAGAGATCCGCTCTTACAATGTGCAATCTGGAAACATTGATAGACTTCATACTGTGTATCTCGATCTTACCAAATGCGATTGTGAGGTTTTTTGCGCATGACACTGCAAATTTCGGTCTCAATGAATTAAATTTCGAAGCATGTCCTACACCATACTGCGAATATCGCTCTAAATGAATGCAATTCCAATACATTGATCTAGAAGCATTGCAAATCAGGGTCTCACTGTATGCAACTTTGAGGCATTGATCTACACTGCACTGCGAATTGCGCTGCCACTGAATGCAAATTAGAAACATTAAACTACAATAAACTGCGATGCTTGCTCTTGGTCTGCAAATCCTAAGCATTGCTCTTCAATGTACTATGAAGCTAACTATCACTAAATGCATTTCCGCAGTATTTATCTGCAAAACAACGCGATTCTTGGTCTCCTACTTTACAATTTAGAAGCTTTGATCTGCGCTGCGCTGCAAAAGTCGAACAAAATATGTACTACACCGAAGCACGGATGTCCTTCACACCGTGAATCCCAAAAATCATTATGCAATTTAAAAGCCATGATCGAAAATGGGCTGCGAATTTCGCACAAACTGGCCGTTTCGTTGATGGCTATTTTGAAGTGTTGATTTACACTGCACTGCATTTTCGAGGCATTGACCAACAATACACTGCCAATTTCGGATTCGCTGACTCCACTTATAAAGCACTGATCTACAATACCCTCAAAATTTGCCTTCACTGATTACAATTTTTAAGTACTGATCCATTACAAAATGCTAATTTCGCTTTCTTAGACCTCTACTTTAAAGCACTGACCAACACCACACTATGAAATTCCCTCTAACTGCTATTTCGAGGTATTTATCTGCGTTGCACAAAGAATTGCGCTTCCACTGGCTGCAATTTTGACGTGCTGATCTACACCACAATGCAAATTTCGCTCCTACTGCTATTTTGAATTGTTTATCTGCTATACGCCACGAATTTCGCTTTCGCTTACTGCTATTTTAAACTAATAATCCACATTACACCGCGAAGATTGTTCAAACTGACTGCCCTTTTGAAGCCTTAATCTACACTACTCCGCGGTGTTCGCCCTCACTTACTGCTGTTTTGATTCCCTGATCTGCCCTACACCACAAATTGCACCTTTGCTGACTGCTATTTTACAAAACTGATTCACAATACACAGAGAATTTTGCTTTCCATGACAGAGGTTTTGAAGTATTAATCTACACTGCACTGCGCGTTTCGCTCTCACTC
>MIEF01006043.1:0-40356 GCA_001870725.1 Taenia solium | reverse complement strand
TTAAAGAGATTGGGAAGCCCGTCTACACGAAGTCTAAAGCTGCGTGGTGAACGAGGCAGGGATTTCTGGAGATCCTCAGGGAAGCACGCAAAGGGTGAAATTGAGGCTGAAGGTGGCAAGAGAGGTCGATTTTCAGGTGGAAGGAAGACTTGGCTATTGCCGCGTTCAGGCGTTCTGTGCGGTGGTATAGGAGGGGGTAGTGAAAGAAGATCCTGACCGATGCTGCTTGCATAGGATTGATTCGGAACAGGTGGACGAATTCGGGCGTGTAGAGGCACGTTCATCGCCGGATGAGCTGAAAGATTTTCAGTAAACAATGTCTAATTTATTGGTCCTGATGTCTCTTTTGCTTATAAAAATGTTTTCTTATGTCTAATTAATCCACCAAAACGCTCCTTTGATACAAATGCGTTATATTTATTTGCACAATTACATCGGATTTGAAGTAGCTTTTAGCATTTTAACAGACCATTAACAAAACTCCTAAATATCCGACTTAAATTCTATTAATGTGTTCGCATTTGCGATCCCAAGAGTAAGGTGACCATATTCGCCGACCAAAGACATGTGGTTTTTAAAAAAGCATAAAATTAAGCTAAAATGCAAGATTAAATCACCCTAAAAACGGTGAAATTGCCAAACCTATACTGATATATTGCAGGGTCAGCTGCAACCGAGTGACACCGAGAAGATGGTATAGCTGATCATCCTCAAGTCGAATCGGATAGGCTGATGTTAGCCAAAATGCTTTAATTTGTTTACCAGAAGGCTCACTGCTATTCCTTTTCCCCCACGGTTTATCACAAACAAATCAACTTTTGTTTTCTCTAAGTAAAGCCGTGCGTGCATTAGAAAATTGCAGAGAGTGGTGAACCAATTGAAGAAAACCAGTGATGTGTTCGTTTTCTTAAAGAACGTTAAAATTACGAAAGTCACGTCTAATTAGAGGTCGTGCCATCATCATCCACATCGTCAAACACTGAAAATGGTGAAAGAAATGATATAGAAGTGCATATACTCCATATTTACGCATCAGCCTCCGCATTTTCCTTGGTTGACGCAGATGACAACGAGTCGTATCAACCTTCACTTCCAACTCGAAATGGTGTCGGTAGTGGCACCATATTCTTCATGACCAAGAAAAGCGTCTTTTCGAAAGAAGCTTACCCACATCTAGGTGATTCATTAACCCAACCACTTATCAAACCGTTAGACCGGCAAATTTTATGCAAAGTTTTTGCTGCTCTAGAACCAGGTTTAGATTCGTAAGGCAGAGAAATATGAATCTCAACAATTGGGTTTAACCGACAGCATATTGACCTCAAGTTAAGGGGAAAGTAGTACAAAGAACCGTAGTGGGAGACTTGATGCATACCCACCTACGCTTCATAATACATAAAATTAAACAATCGCATGTATTTTATGAGTCACTACAGGTTTCAGCAAGTCATTGTAGCAAGTCAGGGTAAAATATTGCACAAAGTCTTTTGGTAACCTGATAGGGCGGATGGTGTGTAGATTGATGTATCTTCTGAAACAAACTGAAGCATGTTTCTACGACTTCTCCTTATATGGTTTAGCGAAAAGAAAGGTGGTCTAAAGAATGCACATTCATTGAAGTTATAAATTTCTGATTTGATTTTGTTGTTCATTGTTGGAATAGTGCTTCCAGACGTGGGCGGTATTTTGTCATTGGAGGCAGTAACAACAACCTCGATTATCCATCTGACATTTGGGGACAATACCTCCTCAAAGTTTCACGTCCACCAGCCTATGTCCAAGCATAAATATGCTCTTGAATTTTCTACATCTAACGTAAATTGTACAGTGACTTGGGAAATCGTAGAGCCAAGGGAGCATTTACGTGTGCATTACGCTTCACTGACATATCAATCTTCTATGTCACAAACGTCTTCTTTTTATTTTATTTTTAGAAGAGCATATTTTCGAGCATAAATGATTGAATGAGAAATGCAATAAAGTTATGAGGGTTCACGCGTGTGCTTAAAAGTAAACCTTGAGCTTTTAAAAGCACTGAGTCATCGTCATCAAGGCTACCTCGAAAATAGTCTTAAGCAATTGCAGTTTTAAAGAATAGGACTTAAATTATACACCATTGGTGAGGCACAGTTGAAAGGTGGCGTCATCAAGTTAAGCGTTCAGCTACTTACACCGATCTCTTGCTCATAAATCACATTCTTTTGAATCAGTAATAGCTAATTTATGGACCGCAATATCAAATGCACAACAGTGTCAATGATAAGTACTGCTAGCTAAAGATTCATATAAAAAGATGTCATGGGGTTATAGCATAAAAGTACAGCCCACTTTGATTTTTTTTGCAGTAAACCAATTGTGCTTTGTGAAATAATTTTGGGGAGCATTTATGCTCAGAGGTTTGGAATGAATAAGGTTAAGATTCATTTTACCATCGCAAAGTGTGGTAGTCAATCAGTCGACAACTGTGTCTATTGCCAAAGGATAGTTGAAGCTGAAAAACTTGGATAAGGAGACTGAAAACATCCCCTTTTTTCTCCGCACTAAAACCAATCGTGCTTGTTTAAACAAGCCAATGAGCAGTCAACATCATGCAATCCTGCAAGCTCATTGGCTAGTATTATAGCCACACTACCATTGGCTGACTGGGAACCGCAGAAAGGTCAGAATGACGTTGTAAGTTCACTTCAATACGCCCTCTCTAGCGAGAATTGATTTTTTTTTCGGTGTGCGTGCGAGCGTGCAAGTGCGCACACACACCCACAAGCAGGCAGGTAGGTAGGTAGGCTGGCAGGCACCATTGACTAATGGTGCTTTTCTCCAACTTTTCACGTTCGTGTGCGCTTCTCGAAATAGCTTTGAGCAAGCAGAGCCACATATGCGCCTGCCTGCTTGCCCTCTTACTTGTCTAATTTAATTGCTTATCACCTTTTGGGGTGTGCGTGCGTCAATGGTAGCGTGGAGCAGCACTAGAATGCACAGCGTGTAAGAGGAGCTGGGTGCAGGAGTAGAGGGATCAATGAAGTGTCGAGCTTGTGCTTGTTAGACTGGTGGAGGCAGTGTCGATTTCATGCACCAGTGCCAGTTGTGATACTGTAGAGCAAATACGATTCGATGATGGACTCACAAAACTCCACTCTGATTATTCCGATTAGCTGTTAGGGCTGACTTCATGCCTCTGCAGCACAATTACAGTCGACTAGTGTAGACCTCACTAGTTGTTCTGCCAATACTGTCGAGAAATCGTAGGCAGGAATTTGATTGATAAAAACAAGAATTAAACTACCACTTGTGGTTTCAATTCACCAACATTAAAAGTTAGCAAAGGAGAAAAAAAATCTATTTACCTATTAAGTAAATTCAAGTAGATTTTAATTAAAAATAAAAACTTAAATTAAATTTTAACACCATTCATGTTAAGTAAAATACAACTCATTTCATGAACTTTGAGTCAGGAAGGGCATTTTCTTTCAAAACGTCAAGAGCCTATTAAAACAACGAAGTGTGACCTCTTTACTCCATGCCTGCAAAAAGTGAGACGAGGAGTAGTGGGAGGTTACCAAAAAAAAAAGTTGCAAGACTTTTTAATAAAAACTAGGTAATTGAAGAAAGCTTGTGAAATTATTGCATCAGCTGAAATCATAACCATTATAACCACGAGCAAAATTCTCTCTCAACGGGATCAAGATGCGGTAAATCTCGTTTTTAAAAGGTTTCTTCGCCTACATTTCTGCTTCACCTTTACTTCTGAGCTGCCAATTTGGCATGTGCTTGCTTAATACTAAAAAAGAAAAAGTTATAACAATCATTTGGAGGAGAAAAATCAGAGGGCTACAGAGTGTGAAGAGGAGGTGGTGTTTTATTTTTCCCAACCATCCTAGAATCCCATGCAACGTCTCAATTGCGCTTTATTAGCATTGGAATCTGACCTTCCTCAGTTGTGTCGAGCAGACTGCTCTAAGATGCAATTAATTTGCCTTCAGTAAGGCGTCTATAGCAAAAGATTGTGCCTACAAGTAAAGGAATCATAACCTTCTGGAGACACGGTGTTGCGCTCCTCAGAGGTGTGAGGTGTGCACTAGAACATTTGTTTATTCAAAGACCGAATAAAAGGCTAGAATTAAAAAGATCACTTCTTGTTAAAAGTTAAATGGATTTTTTATGCATAAGTAGTTGATCTTCCTGAACTCGATGCCTATTTGAGTGGTGCCATGTGACACACTTTGCAAGAGACTTTTATACCCTTGGAACCAAGTTAAGCATGATTTGTTAGGCTCGAGCGAAACTTGAGGATGTGAGAGAGTAAGTTCAAAAGATGGGAAGGAAAAGACAATGAAGGTTACTACACAGATAGGCCGAGGCATAGTTTCATTCTCAAAGGAGGGAAAAGTTAATCGTAGCATCTGGTAATGCCTGCCTTAAAAATGCCGCTGGTCATCTGATACAATTTGCAAATAGGGGTCTGGATATAGCGTGAAATAAAGGTATTTATCATGCAACCAGAACACAATACGGCGGTAAACGCCCTTCACCAAAGCTCCGCTTTCCTATAGAGCACATATTTTTTTTTTACCAAACAAATAAATGCAGCACCTATGGAGTTAAGCCCTTCAGATGGAACAGTCATAATATTTGCGAGCCATGGTTACCAAAGTAACCCTGTCTAAAATCGCAAGAGCGTCTCATGAATTGAGACCTTAACATTGCTACTAAGATTGATTACATAATTTGTTGAGGTCTTTTCTTAGTCTAGACGTCACTTCTCTCTAGGAAGTGTCGGGAATCGAAAACTCCAACACACCTGCTTTAGCTTAGACTATTCGCTCCAGTCCTGACCCAGGCACTATGCTCATTTTACATGTCTCATTAAATATTTGTATCTTTTAATTGAATCCTTTTCTTGATAATAAAATATTTCCATTTATGCTTGACAAAAAAATCACTATTCGTTTCAATAAAACAATACTAGGCCAAGCACAGAGACGGGAGAGTGGTCTCACTGAGGTTTTGTTAATCACTCACGCCAAGCATTACAACGGTTTTATTTAATGCAAATATGAGTAATCCATATTATATCATTTTTTTTAGCCAGATCCTCATCTATATGATAAAAAAAGGCTTTGCTGAGTAAGCTTTACCTAAGAGCATGAAAAGTGGAGCACAGAAGTCTAAGCAGTGGACACATTTACCTTTGTACGATTTCCACAAAAAGGTATGCTATCATGACTGTGCTAGTAAGGTGTCTGGTGTGTTCTATTAGAACTTTTGATAGTCGGAGGACGTGTCGGTGGCCAGGACAGACAGAACGCCATTCATTAAGATGACACCTTGCAACAGTGACTGTGAGTTTAGATGTGTATGCAGTCAAGCGACACTGTGTGGTGAATAGAACCCGTAAACATCCATTTACATGCTCAGTAAGTTCAACGGTGAGACGTTCATCCGCCCATTAATAAGGCTTGTCAAAGACAGTAGTGCCAGTTTTCGATGGTTTAAGGCAATAGGCTCAGTTATCACGCCTAAATATACTCGGTGTGTGCAAAGCCTACGACTGGAGACCTGATTGCCGCCTCACCTGTCAGGCGACAACAGTGTCTAAAAGACGAAGACTTTTGTGTGCTTCAATGCATACATGGCATCAAAACAACTTTTTGTGCCAATGACGAAGTAACGCAAGGTCTTTGCCACTTCAATTGCAGTAACATATTTCTATGGTGGAGCTTACCAAGGCTTTATTAAAGGGTGGTCTACTTTATGTGCAATCGGAAACTATGAGGGTAAAGGAATCCAGTTTCTCCTTCTCAAAATTTATTTTCTTGACTGCTATTTACCCAGGAATGTCAATTTATAGCTCATCTATAAAACACATCAAAAGATCTGATGATGGCTGTCAAAGTAATGTAAATGGGATTCACTGCTACTGACAAACATTATATAATGAAGTATTATTAAGACATGTAAGATTGAACCCGTTACGGATATTTTGAGATATAGTTAACGGAATGTATCGTTTTTAACACAACATAGGGATTTCCTCTTGTGGTCTGTCCAGGTATGGATAAGCAAAGGAAAGTATCAAACACATGGTATTTATTTTGTAAAGCATTACTGATTTATCTAGTAAAAGTAGAATCCATTCAAAATCACAAAGGTGCATCAATTAGCTTCACTGATAAGTTGTGTAATCATACAGTTCATCACGGTTGTACTATTTTCATTATACATTTTAAGGTTCGGCTGAAATAATTTTTAAACAACATTATCTCCACACACTAATTACATCGTCATACGAAGAAAATAATGTTAACGGCAGTAAATACCTTACGGTTTTACCCGCCAAGTTGCAGCATCATTAATAATGAACCTCGATTACAAATGAGAGGAGTATATTCGGGTGTCAGTGAAGGTGTATGCAGGCCAATACGTAATCTATGCTTCGGCTTTTGGAGACCTGTGACCACCTAAACTACCCTACTATGAAGCACCGCCTTCTACTAACGATTCGCACCCATTTTGAGCATAGTGGAGATAGGGGTTTCAGAGCAAGAAGCTGGCATGGTATCAGTGGCATTGCCTAATCCGTGATTCAATCATCCAATAAGCATTACACTGAAAATTCACCTGAACACTAAGTACTAATCCCTACGCTTGACAATAGTCTGCATCGTCGTCAAAAGACGGTGCTATATGACGACACAACTATCTCCAGCACTGCTCTATTGACAAATAAAGTCAAGCAATGCTTGAAAGAGTTGATGTTCACGTTATCTAACGATTCCCTTTTTTAATAGACGGAATAGCAAGGAGGACAAATAAGTCAAAAACAGAAAACAAATCAGAGCGCAGAATAGAAAACCAATGTTTGTCTAAAACAAGTGTACATGCTAAGAGAACAAACTCGCAACGAGGCCTCGTACATTCACCCTACGTTACGTCCTCTGTACTGTTTTAGGTAAAAAGGGATGCGTGGGATGGGAGTTTAAAGTAGTGGACCGAATGGGAAATATAGGGAAGATAATAGAGAAAGTTGGGCGAGAGAGAAGATGGAGAAAAAGGAGAAGAAGGAGAAATTGGCAGCAATTGTTATGGTAGCAGAGATGAAGTAGCGCGGAAGTATCACATTTTTATACACTCCTCAATATGATCGAGTCCCAGTTTGGCTCTTGGAATGCATGTTTGTGTAAGAGTGTTTACTGATGGGTAAGGAGATAGGAGGATGAATGAACCGATATTTGAATGAGTGGGTGGGTGCAAAATATGTTGATTCGAGACGCAGGTAATCGAGAGGGGATGCTCGTCTACTTCCTAGGCCTGTCCGTTCTGCGAGCTACAACCCACAACAAACATATCAGTTGATAAACTTCAATCAGTCAACTAATTAGCATTTGAATGCGTTCAAATGCGTCGATACATGAGGACCCACGAATGAGAAAGTTAGTATGCAGAATTGGCTCGGCTAACTGGCCTAATGAGTAGTAGGAAAAAGGCGAGTCTGCACAGATAATGAAATGAGGAATGGCAGAGATTCTGAAAGTAGTTGTTAATAAGCCTCCTTTTCATCGCCCTAGTTCATACATACAAGCATACATAGAAGCTATTGCTAACACCAGGTCAAACTTGGAGAAGAATTAGTTAAATTCCACAGGCATGAAGGGAAGCACGAAAGAAGGTGGTAATGATAAAGGGAAAGCTGCCAATGTTATGCTAATGTTGCTGGCTGTAGCTGTAGTGCTGACATTGTCGTTGTTGTCATTTTGATGGTCGAATTGGGGAATGTCTAGGTCTACTGTTGGCTTTAAGCGAGTGGAGCCTTACTGTCGGATTTTTTGCGCCCCAGTGTGATGAAAGACAAGAGTTTTTGGCGTAGGTTGGTGTTGGCAGGCTGCTTTTCCGTGTCTAAAAAGTATTTGAGTAGACAGGTGGGGACTTGCTTGTAGCATTGCTATTAGGAGTAACCTTTCTTCCTCTCTCCCCGCCCCTCCTCGATGCTACCATTTTTCGTTAATGACCCTCAAAGAAAGCAATTTTAAGGGGAAGATGTTCTGGCGCTACCCCATTTCAATGTTTTAAGGTCGACAAAGTGGGAGGCTTGGTGCTTTGTGACGATGAAACGAAAAGGGGATGATGAAGATGAAGTAGAAAAGCGTTTGATTAAATAAGGACAGGATTGATGGTCAACTCTCCCCCCATTTTACGATGAAAGATGACAGACAGTGGGTTGGTACATTTCATGATATTGATTCTCAGTAGACAAAGATGCTTTGACACCATGAATTCTAGTCGGCTTACCAGACGCCACTTGTTACCACAATCCTGAGACGAAGGGGAGAGAGAGGGAGTGTGCAAAAAATAGTTTAAAAAGGGAAAGACATGGAAAAAAGCGGAGAAAATTCAAGCTTGAGTAGGAAGAATAGCGGTGGGAAAAAAGGCGATCTTAAAAGCATTTATAAAGGCACTGTTAGCTTACCTATGCCTTTTGAAGTGGCGGGAAATTGTTGATCGCCAATGGTGTTTAAGTCAGTATGACTGCCCAATATCTTCTCTTTTCCATCCATCTTCTCTGAGGCGTCCTCAAAATTTCCGTGTCCATCATCTTGCATTAGTTTCTCTGTTGCCATGTTTTTGTTCGTAGTTGCATCCTCGTATACTGCTGCTGTGCTTCTTCCACCAAAAGCCGTAGCTCCACCCTCAGCTCCTTCTGATTCAAGCCGTTTCAACTCCACACTAGACCCGAACCCACGTTTATCCAGGCGTTTGAGGCATCCCGTAGAGTCGTAATGAGTTGGGCGCTTCGCATTTTGCACAAACTGACGTCCGGAGGTTTGGTTTCGCTTAAACAGCGGTGTGAAGGTGATTTCACTCTCTGCGCGCGTCATGGACTGTTTTTGCCAATCGTAGGGTTCGTTCCACTCCACCCTGTTTTCTGCAAGCCATAACTCAATCACCTTCCGCAGCTCTCGATAATTTGGAGTCGCATAGTAATCCAAGCTATTCAACTCGTGGACCCAGGTAGTAGCTATGATTGGTGGAAGACCACCTCTAGTTCCCAAGTTTACTGGTTCAGTTTCCAATTTCATCTGCTTTACTAAGCTCTTCCCACTTTTTCGTTGCCAGGGTAGTTCTCCAGAGAGAAACTCCACCAACATGTAGTACATAGACCAGAGATCGTCATGTCTTCCCAGCTCACGATATTCGTGAGCGTTGGTAGAGGCGTAACGGACTGTACCGCGAAAACCAGCTGAAGGTCGTGGAGGACGGATTTGATTGGTAGTACCGGGTTTTGTGAAGGGACGGACAAGACCAAAGTCAAGGAGGCAGATCTCCATGGGGTTGTCCCGACGGAGGCAGAAATTTGATGGCTTTATGTCACGATGGAGGTAACCGATGCTGTGAAGCTCTTCCAGTGCGTCCAAACACTTGCAGATTATACGTAAAGAGGTGGATCGACTAAAAGATCGATTGGGTGCCTTTTTACGTAGCTCACTGAGATTCTTACCCTAAAAATAGTACGGAACAAGAACAGAATTGAAAATAATATCAAGGTAAATATATGCTCTGTGATAATGGTGAAAAACGCAGGAAAACAACTTCACACAAGTGACTGGGTCAAAAACACTCGTTTCAATCATTTAAGAATGGACGAGAACCTATAGCTAAAATAAACCCTAACTCTTTACGCAATTTGCAATCCACAATAAGTTTTTTTTCAAAATCAATCAATCAGCATTTGAGCAGTGATTACTTAGAGTTGTGACAATAGTTCAGGGTTGTCAATTTCAACTTTTAGCAACTCTTATAAGATGTTTTAAATACAAAAATTTAAATGTTAATTCAGTGGTGAATCGCATTATCTACTTCTATCAGTGAAAGGGTCCAAGTCCTTTTGAGTTTACCATTTGCTTCCACCTTTCAAGTAATTTCAGTCCTTTCAAACATCTGAAATGGCCAAAGTGGAAGAACTACTTCAGGAGCTACCGAAGTCGTAGCCTAAACAAGGATAGGGGTCAATTTGAGTCTTCCGAGCTCGAGAAGTAGGGTTTTGCGCATACCAGTCACGGTGATATTCGTCTAGTTCTTCTGTGTACTTATAATACGGGACCTTTATCACTCAGATACCTTATATCATCTTTAGTGATGCCACAGACGTTGCAGTGAATGCCTTCACTTTCTCAAATACATTGATATTAGCTGATTCCTAATCAAAATCACCCTCGAAGCAATGTGTAGGGGCAAATGAGCTTTAAGAAGTGGAATAAAGAAAAAATATCTAGTAGCCATCGATCACAAACAACCTTCGTCACTTTAGCAGAGAAGGTAAAAGAGATTAAACCTTTCCTTTTATAAACAAGCGTATGTGTATGCACATGATAGGTTACTAGGATGCGACATAAAGCTGTGCACAAAACGGAGCCCCAAGGCTTTAGCTCTAGTTGTAAGGGCCGAGTCGATACACGAGAGGCACCTCTGTTGCAAGCGCGCTTGCGTATATGCACTCTTTTCTGCTCTCTCAAGCAAGTGGATAAGTTTTTTAATGCATAAAACATAAAAAAACGCCTAGTTGTACCAGTTATCAGATTAGCTTAAGACAAGGTGAGACAAAAATCCATTCTGTTTTGGAGTGCAGCGGCTAAGAGCATGCCCGGCGTACGGTAGGCTTGAAAAGATTGCTCAATCAAAATAATGGACTAAAAAGCAATTGTGAAGGAATGTGACCCAGAAATTGCGAAGCAAGCATTACGGTTCTCAACTTTAAATCCCCCTTTGGAAAATAATACTGTTCAGGGGATGGTGTGATACTATAAGAGCATTTTTAACATTGCTTTCAAAAAATTGCACGCTGATAAACAAAAAAAATTAACTTCTGAATTGGCGTCGAACGAGCAAGTACATCTAGAACTTCTGGACCAACCAACTAGATTCAGGTAGATGCCTGTAGAATTAATGATAGGTCGGTTTGATTTGACGTAATGCCAGTCGTATTTCAAGAAAGTTCAGGATTTTAAGTGCAATTAACTTGAAAGCCAAAAAATCGTGACGTTACGCTAAACCAGTCATTTGATGTGCGGTAGTGTTGAGTTTAAATTCAAAACAGTCCACAATTAGCATTAAATGATTTTTTCTTTGTTTAGAGGAAACCTGAATTAATCACTAACGGGAATTCAAAGCATTTCTCTCCAAACCTAGTTAACTAACCTATTCTCTGTAAGGGTTTTAAGCGTTATGAAATGATTACCGTTGTTTCAAATAACTGGTTCTTGCGCCTCCGAAGTTCTGATGACTTGTTTTAGAAGCTGTACACACCTAATAAGTTATCCGTCGCTTTTCCTATGCACAATTTTTAAGACAAGTAGGAAATGCGGTCAAACTTAAGCGAAATTTCTTAAACTTTTGGCAGAAGTTTGCCCATCTTTATCAAACGCATCTAACACTTTTCACCAGATCTTCAAATTAGCATTTCAAACTTGAAGCAAGAGGCAAAGGATGAGCGAATGAGCACTACCTGAAGTGTCATGACAATGTAGTTGATCTGTTGAGTCTTGCCACAAGTCACGAGCTCGCAGAAGTTTTTCCTGCCCTTCAACCTTCGCAAGACCGCCACCTCCATGTGAAGCATCTGTTTGGACTGAGTATTGGATTCCGCCTTCACTGCGACAACGTGATTATCTGGCACCAATTCACGCTCCGAGTGACCCGAAGAGAATCCCGAATCAGTGGACTCGAGCCCAATTTCGCTGAATTTTCGCTGAAGCTCTGCCTTTTTAATGGATGCGAGGGAAGTTGGATAGAATTCACGTCCACATCCTGAGCAATGTTGAAGACGTAGATTGGATTCGCTCATGGGCGTGGCGACTGTGCTGACGTGACGTTGAGCATGATTGCCGCTTTTGATAGAACAGGAAGAACAGAGTTCTGGAATATTGGGACCACTTTGACCTATCTTTTCTGAATCCATCTAAAGCAGACCATTATAATTTTAAGGGATTGGGAAGTTTGCCCCCTTGCCTAACATAAGTTTCCAGTCACTAACCTGTGTATCAACAGCCTGGTAAATTTCGCCAAACCCACCACCACCAATCTTGTACACTATGCGCCATCGATTTTTTACTAAGTCTCCAGGTTTTAGAAGATCCTTGCGTTCTTTCTCATCAGTGGCTTTTGAGTCTTTGTGCTGATGACACGGTTGAAAAGGTGTTCGATTACTTTGAGCTTGGACTTCATGAGAAACTTTGCGCTTATTGTTGATATTTACATACTTGTGCGAATCGCCACTGTCCTGGCCGTTTCTGTTCGTTGCAACATTTAATCTATTGAATTGGTCTGGCATGCGTCGTTCAATGTCATTGAATTGAATAGCCAACCCTTGAGTCGCTCGAATATCCATTCAGTCTGCCTAACAAGGGAACAAAGTTAAAGGAACACACTTTAAAACCTTTCAAAAAGCCAAAGAAGATAAACTTACACGTCCAATGCAAAGCATGATATACGATCAATTAAGCTCTATTTAATGCTTATGTGAGCAAGGATTTTTATCAAATGCACACAAAGAATGCTTTTGCTACATGTTGCTTCATAAGACCATTAACTCATTGGAATGGCTTTACAAATACAATTCTGTCCGGACTAGTTAAGCACTACGAGTGACTAATAAAAGCAGGGAAGTAAAACTACACTTAAAGGAATGTGTTTAATCGCACACAAATGCCTAAAAAGTGCTTAAAATCTCTATTTAAAAGTGGGCCTAAAAATAACAGTATTACAGCCGAGGTACCTGGGACGAGTTTACTTATGTGAAGTCAATGTTTACAACTCAATTTGACGCACCTGATGAAATAATTTAAAAAGACATCGTATACAGGAGTTCAGTCACTTGGGTAAGTATAACAAATCACCAAAAACCCTCTTAATGTATAAAGCCTGATATTACAATAAATTTGGTCCATGAAAAATTTTAATTGCAGCAATCCCCGGTCGTAGGAGGTGCTTTATTGGCCACAGTAAAACGTTGAAGACAAATGAATGAAGTGATTTACGTAATGGTTTCTAAACCTGTTAACATGGTGAAGAACCTTGATTTTAGCCCTTTTTAGATATTTATCTCATTTGAACTAGGACCCTTGTTGCGCATACTCTTATTCACTAGGCTATTTATTGAATTTGGGGGTGTCATCAGAATCGCACAAATAAAATTTATTCTCCACTGTCACTAAAAAGTCCTACAAATCTAGATTTTTAAACGTCTTTTAGTTTCGCAACATTACTTGCCCAAGCTATCAACCTTCATAATTTGTGGCTCCAGGAACCTAATTAAAACGTAAATTTTGTTACGCATGGCATGTTAGTCATTGTATTTGAAAATATACGTTTAATAATACCCATAATTCGTAATCAGTACTGCAAATAACGTCACCGAACCCAATCAGCAGTCTCACTGGATCTGGACTTTCGTCTCATTGGATTACATAGGGGGAATTAAGGCGTGTTCTTGCCATCATATATGTCCATCACTAGTGGTAAGAACAATGACCTACGAGTGTAGTCGTTTAGCAGAGGGCGGGCTAAATACCGTGTCTTAAGGATGAGGATGCGCGTGTACGCTCCTCACCACTTTATTCCTACTTCAGTGCTGCCCACCATTATCTACCTTGGTTCTATCCAGCTGGTAGAGAAGTGAATGAGGTGTTGTGTGTTTCCATAATTGATAACGTTATGTTATTATGGTAGGCAGCTATGTAACTGGCGTTTTAGACCTTTCAGGGGTAGTATAGCTTTCAATATTAATAAGTTTCCTGCGGATTATGGAATTGGATTAGTTGACATAGGTTGAGATCGTCATATGTTCCCGTCCCCATAACATATCAGTTTCATCCGCTCAGCGGGTTTGCCTTGCGCTGCCACAAATGTATCGCCTCGAGATTATTGTGGAGAGGAAAGGAGATATTGGGATTGGGACTTTTGGCATGGTCTGGATGCCGGGCCGCTCTGCAATGTTGCTTGGGCAAAGCCTCCACATGACCGTTATTTAAATCAATTAAACAAACAATTAGCGCAATACAGTAAAATGTTATTTTGTGGCTTAGCAACCTCTGTACCATCGACTGGGTAAAGCTCTCAAAGCGTGTCTCTTGGGGTGCAATAGACGTGTGCAGTTCGCCTGAAAACTTCGAATGAAGTTTCAATTTAGCAACGGAAATAACCTTTAGACTTTAAGACATGGCTATCCTTGGTGCAGTAATCGACCAATTTTCAAGAAAAGTTCCATCTACTCACCTCGTATTAATTTGTACAATCTCATTGTTGGAAATTTGTAAACAAAATTTCTGAATAGATTTTTAGACAAAATTGATGATACGGTTGTGAAAAAAATAGCGCGATTGATAACATTGACGTTTCCAAAAGTTCAAAGATCTTGAATACTCAAGCTTTTAAGATTTTTTCATGGTGGAGGTCATTGTGCAATTCCTGGAAGTGTTAAAGGTATGTTAGTGATTGCACACACTATTCACATTGAAGATCTACTCTCTCCGTGAACCTGCTTCACATGACAGGTTGTGTCAATCAGGCAACCGGTACCAGGTGCCTCATACTCCAACTGAATGTTCCCATGCCAGTGCTACAGTAATGCTTCAATGTTAAGTTGGTGGTAGGTTGAAACTACCGTGCTGGTGAACGTCAACAACGCACAGACACAGTGTAAGACTTAGGTTCTTGGAATGCGCTTTCTAGGCGAGAGACGGGAGGCCGAGTTCAACCTCTCCGTAGTCAGGGGTCTCTCCGTCATAGACACTCCCCCATCGTGCTTTCCGTCTCTATCTATAATAGAGATGTCTCGGAACACCCAGGCTTCTTATAGCAGGGACGAAAGAAGGGAAGAGGGGGAAAGGGGAGGTCCCTCTACACACAGACCCACGTGTGTTGTGGTAAAATCAAATGCATAACCCACTATGAACTAAATTTTTACAGTTTTTGAGGGTGCTTGTCGTCACAGTATGTACTGCAGTTACTGGTTCGAGCATTCCTTCGGTCTGATAGCACTGCACTGCGGAGAATTTTCTTCATGATGCAATTTGCATGTAGGATAAGGAAGTTGATTTGTAGTTCTAGGACCACATACACAAATGAATTTATGGGCACAACAGATGACAAGTGTGATCTTTAAGGTAGTGTGTACATTAAATGGGAAAAGAAGAAATCTGTAAGGTCTGTAAGATTTTTTGGTAGAGGTGTAACAGAAGCTGCTCGAATGCATGCAACATTAGTCTGTCTGTACAGCACCCTTCACTGTACTCCTTAGTACTCTTTTGCTAACTCATATTTCGTAAAATCTCATTTGAAAGGCTGTTTGCTTAAAGGTTGGAGCTTAGCCCACTTCCAAAGCTGTAGGCTCGAGACCTTTCCTTGACGTGTGTTGAATGACATGAAGAAGTGGAAGGTGCAGGGCAAGAACTCATCAGTGAGAAAGGGTTTTGAGATTTGATAATGATAGTAAGTTATACATAGCGAAATAGCTTGCATTCAGCAAAGCCCTTTGTTGCTTTATAAGTAACAAAGGTCAATGTGTCAAGAATGACTTGACCGACACCATTGATCAACCTGAGTGCTAACGAATGTGTACCTACTTCATCCATCATCCAAAGAGGTGAATTTGTAGCAGGTACACAAATAATTCTTACCTATGATAATGAGCCTAAAGAATGCGCCATTTCTCCTCCACCCCTTTCAGGTAAGCTAAAATGCACGTTTGTTTTGGAGCCTTTTCCTGATTGCTTAGGATCTATCAAACTAACTTTTCTACAGCTAAAGTGCATACGATAGGTATGTCTGAAGCAAGAGAAACAGTCAGCTAGTCAGAAGAAAATGCCATTTTACAAGACAACACAAGAACTGTAATCTTAAATCGCTGCTAAGCCTTCACAATAAGAACATTGACGCTGCAGAAGGGATGAGGCTATCCCCATTCACATCCTCCACCTCAACTCCATGGTTATCTACTGCATTTTCCTCGCGGTTCATTTCTAATCAGCAGGTGCTTCTCCATTTCCTGCACCATTGGCACGCAGAAGTGGCTTAGGAACGAAGGTTGTCGGGATTGCCTCAGTTTGCTCCATCGCTTCTTAGCTTCTCAAGACACAGCTGTTTGTGTAAGTGGGAGATGCAGCAAACTTGTGGCTTGAGGTAAGTAGTGCTAAATGTTGTAGTAAATAGCAGGTATGTTCTGTATTGTAAGCTGGATCGGTTCAGGCAACACTATATAGCAGCAATTTTATGCTTATGTCTATGCGACTTTTTTTGGTAGATGTTAGGCAGTTATGTCGCCTATGAATTGGCATGTGGTGTGGGATATGTTTAGTTGGCTCCTCCGTTAGAAGTAAATGGGATTGGTGGCACAAAGTAGAGTGGGATATGGCATATGAATTATTTGGAAGATAAAGCGAAAGTGTATTTAGCCGTTTGCACTGCCGGATGAGTTTGTGATTTGACAATGATTTCGTTAGCAGGTTTTAGAAGGATTATGCCTTTGAAGTAGCATTTTGGGGGCCACCACAGTAGTAATTCGGGGCAAAGTAATGACCTTTAAACCGTCACTTTGTGGTATGCTATTTTGAGATCACTAGTATTAGGCACTATGGCCTCGATGCTTGGCCTCGTAGTGTGGTTGGTCGGCGGAGGTCATTGGTCAGTTACGCCTTTCTCGGTTTTTAATTGGCTGTTGACGTCTGTCTATATCAAAGGAGACATCGACCACCACCATCATCATAGTTGAGGTGCTACGATGGTAACATGTGGGTGGAGCTGTGGTATTCAAGACCTTGGAGGAGGAGGAGGGGGAGGAGGAGGAGAAGGAGGTGAAAATATCGGTTTGTATCATTGCGATTGCCTAAAAGTGAAGCCATCAGTGTTTGTATTTGACCATCTGCGAGTTGAGACGGGGAGTACACTGCTAGGTTGAAGTAAGAAGTTTGGGTTGTCACATGCCTACAATGCAGGTAGCGTATGAGCACAGCAGTAGAATTTTGACAGGTAGTGATTTCAGGAATTGATTATTCTATCGAAAGCGTGACCTTGAGACTATCATTTGACTGGAGCTTGACCGCGGAACGTGGGGTTGCATTTGTGTTGTGGAGGCAGATCAGTGCGTGGATACATTGAGGCAGAGGATGTCTATCCCATCTGTTTTACCTTCATGCGTTATTGTTGCTCATCTCACTGTGGCACCCAAGAGTAGGTGTTCGACCACTTCAACTAAGTGATTCTATGGAAGAAGTGCACTAGATCTTACCAAATAGAACCTTTGCCCCATTCTTTAATGCCTGTCTTGAGATGATTACTCCGTCCTTTACATACTGCGGCAACTTCATTTCAGTGTAGTAATCTTGACCTGTGTGGTGTGTGTGTGTGAGTGTGAGGTGGCATTTATGGATATGGCTTTTAAGCCGACTGCATAGCAGAAGTGAGTGAGTGAAGAAGTAGCTTACCTGTGCTTTTAATATTGACCACCAGCACCATAAGAAACTTGAGCCTGGATTGTCATGTGGTGCATTCCATCGGTTAGGCATGGCTCTGATTTAGGTGCTGCAAACCGAGAATAGGACGATGTGATGTGGACCACGCATTCAGTAGGAAGTGAGGTGGACTATCCAAAAGTGCTGGTTAGCGTTAGAATGAGTCAGCTCGGTGTTGGTTGTGTTGCTGTAGTAGATACAATGAAGCATCTGGAATCTAACAGGAAGACTGATTATTTTGCCAAGATTTAAGTGTAAATGCGCCATCCTCGTAACCCATGTTACCAGCATCGCTCTGGCAGGTTTCTGAGTTCTCAGTGAAAGCACTCCACCAGTTTGTCACACTCTAATCGCCACTCTTATTATTAACGATATGTGCATGGCGAAAATCAGTTTCGTCAGCGTCGACTGGGACTGAGTTAAGGACTTGGAGTCGCCTTGCATGAACCACTCGAAAACACTTAGGCACGATCTTATTTGCAAAACACTTTGTATTCGGTAATTACAATTGGGATCCTGTGTCACTAGACCATTGTGTGTCTGCGGGACAGTTGCACGTAACTTAAACTTCATATAATTCGTCAATCTACAGAAGTCAATTAAGTTGAGGTCTGTCTATTACATGAAAACGCCAATAAACTTGAGATACGTGGAAGACCTTAATCAGGGTAGGAAGAAAGGCGGACAGAACAGTGTTGATATCTATGACTTTACGAAGAGGATAGGAGTGGATAAGAAAGAAGTTGCTAGAAGGGGCTACAATTGATAGCTGCTGACGGAAGAGCTCGATTGCGTTTCGGTAAGATTTCGTGCGTGGTAGTAATCGCCTCGACTGAGTGATGTGCAGTCAGCGATTGCATCAGATGGTCTGCCCCTGTTCATGGAGTGTAAACTCGACCTCATTCAACGTTACCGCTTCCTCCGTCATTGTGAAGTTGACGCCAAAATGATCTCTTTCCCGCATAGAGCAGGGCATTCATCCTGCTTCAAACGACACCTTCGGAATGCTAAAGAGATTATTTTGACTTACTTCATCGGTTTTTGTACTCTCCCAAGCAATGCTTTCACCCATGAATTTCCGCCAGATTTACCGTATCATTTATAGAATAAATTACCGATGGAATAAGGTCAAGTCCTTTGCCCGGTGCTTAATACCTGCAGCCATTTTCATCGTCCGTCAAGTTTTTAGATTCATTCTTCAACACTTTTCTTAAGTCGAGTAGAGCTAATTGAAAAACTCAAAGCTAGTAGAGAAGTGGAAATTGCTTGTGCGTTGGTGGTGAGGAAGCCCTTTCAAAGTACTTTGAATAAACGATAGTGTAATCCACTTCTAGGGCTGACCTTAGTAGAGCATAGCAGAATATCATGAAACGTCCCTTGAAGGAGTCACCACACAGGGTTATGGTCAGATGACTGGACCTCTTCATGATCACGATGCGTCTGTTAAGCAAGCTGACGCACTAGAAAATTTTATAGCTCATTGTGCAACAATGAATGGTGTAATTGTTCCGTTGGGATACGGCAGTCACCTAGAGGCATATATTCATCCCAATAGCGAATTAATTTGATAGCTATTGCACTAGAACCCTACTTTCACTCTGTCAGTATTTGTCTGTACGATTGATATATCTTCGTCCAATGCCACTTAATTTATTAAGTTTCTCTTTGGAGAAACAAGATGAAGTTGGCTGTTTAAACCAGGTGTCAGTATACCTGATTAGCCATTAGTTGTAGCTTAGCTGAGAGAGAGTCTAGCCTTTAGTGTAGATCTCTTAATAGAACCATCCATACTATCCACCCCACTACAGCTAGTCGTTCTGATGGCTTCACTCATTATCGAAGCATTATACTTCAATCTAAAAGTCGGACATTACTTCAACTCAAACATAGAAGAATAGCAAGGAGTTTAATAATAACCTAAAGTAGAGCTTTGCATTTACCATGTTATTTTTGAATAATCTGGTTTCTAAAGCAACGTTACTCAAGTAGAAACGACGAGCGTAACTTGTATTCGTTTTCTGCTTGCGTGCTAGTACGGTACTCAGGGCAATGCGAAGATGTCTGGCACAGTTCCAGTCGTCATAATTGGCTGTGGGGCGTGCCAAGTTTACCAGTGACGGAGAGGAAGATGGAAAAAAAAGGAATAGAGAAGGGTGGTATTAGAAAGATTTGTGAGTGTTTTGTTTGCAAGAGGAGGTTGTAAAGGCTCTCAAAGTGGCATTAGTCACAGTCGCAACGAAGGTATCTAAGGTGAAGGTCCCGCAGACGAACAAGGCCGAGAAGAGTAGGAACGAGGAGATCTTCACCATCTACAAGGTGTTGCACCATGTTCCTTGATCTCGAGCATCGCCTTAAAAGCCATGTCGATCATAATTTCCTTCATGAACGCTATCTTCAAGAGCACTGTTGTAGAGTGCAGTCAGTTGGCTCGTTACAACAGGAAGTCAACCATCAGGAGTCAAGATATCCAGACAGCTGCTGTTCAGTGAGTTGGCCAATCAAGCGGACTAAGAGAGCACCAAGGCTGTGACTACGTACACCAGCTCTAAGTGGATGAAATGGGAGGAGAGCGGAATGGACTAGGGTGCAAGAGGGTCTCGGTTGTGATCATCACTGTTGTTGCTGCTGCCATGTTCACTCCCAATATGTTGCACGCCGTGCTACTCTACTCCTCTCTGCACTACTCTGTACAATGTGTAAACGCATCTTCCAGTCCCGTTGAGAGCCCCATGGCCACTTATTCTGGGTTTTATTGAATGGAGCATACATTTTTAGCACCTTCGCCACCTTATTTCCGATTCCATCACCTCCGTACTCTCCAGATGTCAGTGATGTTGGTCTTGAAGACCAGGAGGCAATGATATGGATACAGTCTTGGTGATTGCAATGGTTATGTAAGCGTAATGGAAGGAGGTGGACTTTGTAATCACTTTAAGTGAAAACTAGGAAGCCACTAGATCTACCGCGTATAATGTTTTAAATGACTTGTCTTCTTCCTGTAGCCAATTAGAGACGGTAATTTACTACCAGTGTCAAAAATTTTGCGGTTCGCAACAGGACTAGCACAATCCCCACCTTCCCGTCCAGTTCCAGCAAATCAGCAAATTCTTCTTTCCTCAATAAGCCGAAACGTACTTCCAAACTAAAATCCTTGAAAAAGTAGATTATTTTTTTTCCACTTTTTTCTCTGTGCAACAAAGTCCGTTATGAAATTTTTAGTCGTGAACTCATCATCGTAGAGATACCGCAGTAACATCGCGAGTCCATATAATTTTCAGTGCCATCCCTAGCTTCTTTCGAAGTAGATACTACAAATGCGGCTGTGGATGTGAATAACGTCAGACCAAACGTATAAGCATGACTTCATTCAATGGCACTCACCTTTTAAAGTCTTCAACGAACTTCTGTGTGACTAGTAGGCATCTTATAGCTACACTTACTTGACATGATTTTCACTGTGCTAAACCATGTTCACTTGCTTCCACTGCTTAAAATGCCAAAAAATTTACCTTTTACAATATATGTATCAATTATTGAGGTAATTTGTTGAAAAGGGAAGGAATCACACCCATTTCAGCATAGTTCTCGACGGACCAATTCAGCCAATGAGATGTGAATCCCATAAGATGTGCAACGCGAGTGTGATCAGGGTGAGAGTTATTTGCCTCCACCCGAGTTGCATATAACAATAATTATAGAATGGAAGCTGCCTAGAACAGTGCAAAATACTTTCGCTTGTTAAAACGATTGGCTAGCGAGGATACGCCTCTTGAAGCAAGTAGAGAAGGCGCTGTTGGATAACCTCCGTCCGCATTTCATTCATTGCTTTAAATGAGTGATAGTTGATTGACAAGGTCCAAAGACATCGACAGGGTTTGGGCGTGTCACGACTAATCTACGTCATGGTGTCGGTCGCCATGTCAGGCTATCAAGTATCTACGTTGCACCAGTCGTTGCTTTCTTATGTCACATAGGCTACAAAATGATATTTTACTACCCTACAACTGCCTGTAAGGTAGAGCCTGGTACTGTCCAAATCCGATGTATTTAACATTCAGAAGGCATTAGTTGTCATTCACGTACGGCCAGATGCCCACTTTTATAAAAAAAAATTTTGTATCTAGGTGCTGTAAAGTGTAAGAATCGGGACTGTTTAAAAAGCCTCTGTAGCATCACGCTAATTCTAACAAAATCATTCTAAATAGCACAAAACATCCACCCAGACAATCAGCCGCCATCATTAAGGGTTTTTTTTAACTGAGCTAGTTACACAATCTACCACAAGAACCCAAATACTTTGTCCTTCCTCTGCTGAGGCATCAGATGTCATTCATAGTCTTCCTTTCAGCTTCTACTAATTTCCCTTTCAGTTGATGCCTCGCCTGTGTGAGGCCTACGAGATCAGGCAGGAGAATGGCCGTCTCCTGCTCATGCATGATACCGACACAAACGTGTGTTGATTAGTTGCAGACAACGCTCCAGTGCCGTTCGAATGTTAGCTCCAAAAGGTGGGTTAGTAAGTAGAGGCATATCATGGTCGGCTATAATCATTCCATCAAACAAAGCCGCATCTGCAAACTAACATTTGCCATTTGCATCATCGTCCCCATCAAGCCAGTCGATGGAGGCTCGAATTGCAATTCTAAGATAAAATTGAACAAAATTTTAGGCATTAGCGATGCACACAGTGGCAGTTAGCTCTTCCTCCTCCTCCTCCTCCTCCTCCTCCTCGCCTTTTCCATGAATTTCTGGGCAACAAACGCTACGGCAATAAAACTTCTTTAATGTCTTTAGAATTTGTATAAGTAAAACAGATCGTGGTCATGACAACCTGTTTTGTTACGTCTCTAATAGGACAATGTTTCAGAGGATATTATACGCACAAACAACTTCGCTAATGAGTGATAGTGTCGGCTATTACCATGACTACGCATCACCTACTTACAAACAATCAGTAGGGCTAGTTGGGAATGGCTTAAGACTAGTTCGCATTTTGGTTCTTCTCTTAGCATACTAATCACAATTCTGGCAAACTACCTATGTGGAAAAAACGTCCCTTCTTGCTGTCAAGCAACTCATATTCATTACCTACTGTGGTCTCTTCTTCTGCATGTTAAGCTGTCCCAACCTGCCATTTAAATGATGGTATCCAAATGTGGTTGATCCTCTGAAGCTGCTACGATTGCATTTGCATGGTCTCTTAGTAATTCTTTAAGGCACGAGGACTATTTGGCCTCATTGAGGGCGCAACTTTAAGATCCCTAACAGCTTTCTCCATCAATCCGCTAGCTCAACTTGCAGGCCTCCAGTTACAGTGAAACCATGACCCTAGAACGCGAACAGACATTTCTTGAAATCCCCAAACTGCCATTTGAGTTAATGTGTGGTAAAGTGAAAGTAGTGTGTCGATGATGAAATCACAGTTAATTTGTTCCGCATGGTGTTTGATAGGGAACCAAGTTACTAGTTGGCTCTTGTTTCCCTCGCCTATTACGCACTCTATCTGTTACCTTCGAGTGTCTGTCCACCACCTCCAACAAATATCAAAATGCCTTTCGAAATGCAAGGTCCCGCATAAACACGATGCATTCTACCAACATTGATGAATTACAAAAAGAAATCAAGATAAGGGGTAAAGGAAAGCTGTCACCCAAAAACACGTACAAATGAATGTCACAATGCAAAAGACATGACAACATCCGATCGGTTGCAAACCATTCTCATCCTAGCAATGTGCGAAATGGTACTACAGGCCATACTAGCTTTCAGCTATCGATAATGTTTGTTTGAAACGTATGCAATCTTGTCAAATCTAAGGTCGGAAAAGTCAGTACAGTCAAGTAGAGGCCAATTGATAATGGGATCTCTCCTCTACCAATCAAACAGCCGACCTCTAGTCAAAATCCTCGCCTTATTAGAATTTGAAAAGAATTCACCGCAATGACACCAAAAGTTGCCTCGACAAGGACCCAGAAAATTGTTTATTAGACAAATGAATAAAATTGAATTCTTGCCTTTGGAGAGCGAGAAGTTGTTGAAGTTACTTTGGTCCGCCTTTTTTTTATTCAATAAAGCGAACGTGCCAATGCAACACCTCTATGCACATGCAGCGCCCTGAGACTTCGGTGGGGACTTAGGAGACATAATACTCGGGCAGAATGTATGTTCGATAAAAGAGGAAATCGGAGCTACCGGTACCGCTTGGAGGCAAAGTCACCCTCCTCCTCTATTTGTTGAACACATATTCTGCCCTAGTATTATGCTTTCTTTTGCCTTTAAGGAGGTATTGGGATGGTACATTGGTGGCAGCGGAAAGCAAATTCAATTTTAATGGGACCCCATCCCGATCTATACCGCGCCTGACAAACTGTAGTGGTTCCAAAGGAGTGCACTTGCTGCGTGGGGGAGAATCTCTAACATCTCACACCAGAAGGGCTAAGAACGAAGTCTGGCTTTGGCATCTACCCCACCTCCGTGTTCTGCAAGAAAGCAATCAGCAACTGAAGCGACACTAGCCGTGAACCACCTAAAAAAGCTTCGTTGTAGAGGTTTCCAAAACCTACCTGGTTGAGGGGACCAGGGTTCAGACGTTTCCCTATAGACACGCCGATGCTCGGCAGAGCCTCTTATTCTGAATTTTGTTTCCAAACTGGACGAAATTCCAAGTGCAGTCGAACTGCCAAAGGGGATCAGTAACGTGGTTACCAAGCATCTCCTCAGTTGCACTCGATTTTCGATGACTGGCACGGTCAGCTTGTGGGTGTTTATTTCAGCACCGATTACATTGTAATGGCTGACGCGGAAGGTTTACTAAGGTAAGCGTCGGGGAAGACGTTGGAGAGGGGCTATGTATAACATCTTTTGATAGGACTTTCGGTTTCGGTTTCGGTCACTTGAGTGGCCATATTGTCCTAACCAGGCAGGGCTGGCCTCCAGGCCATGCCAGTAGCCTCGATTTTCTTTTGCCATGAAGAAAGTCTCGGGATGCTACAGATGTGTGTGTTTTGTAGGAACCGCAGTTCGAGGCGTCGGAATTGAGATAATCGGCAGTCGTGTGCAGGAGCAGCAATCTGCGTGATCCCAATCAACGATCTTACGTAAGCTCTGCATCTGGACTAGTATAGAATGCGGCCTACAAAGACTTTGCCTTCGTTGGAAGCTTTGGGTTCTCTCTACCTGGGGATTGAGTACAAGTGCTACCCTGATTCGTCCTCACTCCATACTTAGTCCAGTATTGGTCTTTCCGTGGCATACCTCCGTAGGGATTCTGATTCAACAATACTACTGAATTCGTCGTCTTGGTCATCCTAGCAGACAAGCGAATGTTGCAAAGGAACAGATTGCGCAATCCACTATTTTTATCCTCATTCCAAATAATTTTTCATGACGGCTTCGCGCATGAATTGCTGCGAAACTCATAGGCAATTTTTAAAAAGGAGGCGAAATGGAGCCTTATTACACTTTGAACAATGTTGGATATCGAGAAATTCAGTTTTTTCTCCTTTCACGGTCATCCAAAGGATGATTCACGTAAGGTGTGAATTTTGCGCCCTACGATCCCTAGGACAAAGGACTGCATGACAGCTGACACTTTTGGGTTAGTACAGATGGAGCTCTACGCGAAAGAACAATGCACTTCAATGTTGGTCAAGGTTTTGGGAATAATGAGGTCAAAATAGTGATTTAACTTCATCAACTGTGAAGATATTAATTAAGCATTTTTGGGAGACCAGATCACTGGTAGGCTTTCAACACAAAATATCGAAGCGTTTTGTGCGAGCATTACTGAGAGTCCAGGTTCCTCAATTCGGCACCATGGTAAAAAGTTGGACATTTAAAAATGATTTCTTCAGTGAATTCTCACAAAAAAAATTGTGTCTTCGTGTTTATCCTACTGACCACGCACAGTGAATGGAGTTTATTGAATGGATTATGAAACGATAACAGGTGAATGCCGATTATTCGACCAAAATACCTCTTCCAGCAATGGGACTGCTCACTTTCATCCTGATGGCTTGGTCAATCGACAAAACTGCCGCATGTGGAGTTCAGAAGATCCACGAGTGGTTACTGAGACACAAATGCATCCACAAAGTGTCACTGTATGGTGCGGATTTGGAACTGAAGACATCATTGGACTATTCTTCTTCGAAAATGTGGCTGGTGAGGTAATAATCGTTAGTGGTCCTCCACATTGCAACATGACAATCCAATTTCTGTGCTTAAATTGCAGGATACAGATATGGACGAGATCTGGTTTTAGCAAGTCGGTACCACATGCCATACAGCCCGAGAAACCATTCAATTACTGCAAGCGTCGTTTCCTCGTCGTGTGATTCCCCGTTGTGGTGATCAGAATTTGCCACTCAAATCATGCAATTTGACATCGTTGGATTTTTTCTTTCCTTAGAAATTTTTGAAGTCTTAGACTTGTGCTTTACGTCTTGAGGAAGGGGAATTGAGCGCTTCATCAACAAATTTCAGCCATATTTATGCAAAACGATCGGGAAATGCTCAACGATGCCAGCAAAGCCATGGAGTTCATTTATCCAATGTGCTGTTCCATGCATAACCTCATGCTGCATAATTTGTAATTTTTAATTACAAACTTGTGAGTTCAATCAAAATTACTTTACGTAGATAAATTGGGGCACACTTTGGATGTTGATTAAAATGTTAGGAGTTGCCCATTCTAGTTTATGAAATACGAACCGTTCTGTATCCGCGCCTACATTCCAGTCTGGAATTGCCTCACAAAAGTGGTAAATAGGGCTCGGACTATGCCTAACCTCCATTCATTTGCTCAAAATTTGAAGCGTTTGTCGGGGCAACTCAGGCACTATATTTCTCATCCACTGGTGGATACAAAAACCTCATGCGTTCTATAATGTGACCATAAAAGTGGCAAAAAATATCACTTAACAGTGCAGTAAACGGTGTTAGAAAAGCTGATAAACCATGTAAGGTTAATTGTTCAAGTTGCAAATCTACTTTGCAGCTCCACTATGTTGTGGTCGGTGGATACATCGGCAGTGTGCAGTTTGTCAAATATCTCCTGGACAGCTGAAATGGATTACGAAGTAGTGAAATACAAATAAGTTATTAGAAATACTTATTACTAGACAGAATTAAAAGACTACTGAGAACGATTAGTGCACACTACTTTGCCTGGCTAGTGCATCTTCATGATAACCTATCAAACAAATCACACCACCTATCGAGCTTAGGCGATCACGAGTTATATGACTTCATTTTAATCAACTAAGAAATGTAAGTTAGGAGATCTAATGAGAGGTGAGCAATATTACTCATAAGTTGGAAATGGCAAAAGCAACAGTTCAGCCTAGGACAGAAGACAAATTGGGGTCAGGATAACTTCCAATTACCCGTTGCCCCCCCCTCCCCCCACCTCCATTGACAATAACCCTTCAGTAGGCTTGACAGCGATCAAGTTAACAATTGGTTTACAAATGCGCCAGTTGAAATGAGCAAGGCGTGGAGAGAAAGCTACCCAAAAGATGGCCACACACCAAGTTTATGGAGTTAACTTAACCCATCAAAATAATCACTTCAATTACCTTTCACAGCAGCACCATCCAACATCAGAATGGCGACGTTGAATCTGGCACTCTTGCTTATTGTATCCAATGCATTGCAGATAAATTCATATTCTCCTAGTAATAACCCATTTTTACTCAGTTAGAAAGTAATTAAGTGTTGTCAGCGACAATCGAATAGCCGCGTAACTGATCAGGTTCAGTCAGTCAAAGTGAAGAATCAGCAAGTAAGAATAACGCATTTGTGATAGCAATGCCCAACTTTACATGCGTACCTTGAGGCAAACTGATTGTTTTGAGAGCGAATACATACTGCTCCAACATTTCTGCATCAAGCTTAATGTCGAGAGCTAGAATTTAAAAAACATAAACAATCTCATTTGGACTGAGTGTTGAAGCATTGATGCTATTCTTAACACCTTACCTGATTTCAATGTGATTGCATCGGTTCTCTTAAGTCCCTGTATGAGTTCCATGCGCTTTTTTTCAACCTCTCCTTCACAAAACAAAAAAAGGAATTTCTGAGGTCTGACAAGGACAAAGAAGTAGGGCAATACAGTTTAATAAACCTGTTTCAGTGGCTTTGTCTCTGTTAATAAATTGTAAACTGTAACAGGGAAGCCTCCAAGCTTAACAAATTGAGAATTAAAATATACTCCCCTTGTTGCCTCAATATGATCTAGACACTGAGCAACCAAACTCACCATGTCACTCAATCTGACTTTCATCAGAGCAAGGAAGGTCTATTGTCAACCGACTTGTTTGCGACACAAGAAAATCTTGGTGTCACACATATGCGACACTGGTTTTACTGACAAGCAAGCGCTTCGATGTAGACTGACTTTATTATCTAATAGCGGTTAAATTAATTCCCATAATTCAGGTCGTCCGACAAATAATGGAATGAGGTAAATCACTAAAATTTACCATCGGACCAGCCAACACGTTGTAAAATCACTCAAGGCCCTTGTTCCTGCCCCGTACGCAGTAGCAATTAATCAAGCTTTTTTTCCATAGCCTTCAATAGGACGTAAAAACCGAGACGGTTGGGAACGATGCATGTAACAATGTGATTCAGTTAAATGGAGTTTAGCATCAGGCAAATACCGAAGGTGCTTGTTACTCGCTCCTCTTTCGATGATTCTAGAAGTTTCCGGTACTTTTTTTCACCTCAACAATTTATGAGTTCGTACGATCCGTCCTCAGGTGTGCTAATACCCACTGCAAGGTCAAGATCACTCAAAGCCACAAACATACGCGAGAATGGGATCAATCCAGAACTTCAGCACTCCACCCAATAGGGCATGTCATGACCCTAGTGTAATCGGACTGTTGTTTTGAAGACCTCCACTCCGCTTGAATATTCCCTTTGCGTCTTGACAGTGCTCACATTCACGAATACACAGCAGTTCATAACAGCAAACATTGGTCATACTATGCTATGGCATTTTTGCAGATCGTAGTTTTGCTGTAAACCAGCTTTTTTCATCATTCATGTTAAGTGCTGCAAGTCCTTGAAATCCCAACTTCGAGTCATTTAAATTAACAGCGACATAGTATTCTCCCTTGTTATAAAAATAGAGGGACTTGGTGAATGCCATGCATCTTGGATTGGGAAGTCCAAAAGAAGGAAATCGGTTAAACCGTTTCATGGCAGTGCCTGTCGCTGTCGCTTATTCCAACCTCTCCACATAATCTGCACACTTAATGTTGAATTTCTGCCACTTTAAAACTGAGTTAAGCTGACTTCGCAATAAACAAGCCCAAATCTCTTTTGATCACCTTGCTCAAGTCTTGGAAATGACAAATTCACAAGACTGTCTATGTTTTAATTATGCTTCAGCCTCTGCTCATAGAAAAATTTAAACAATTTTACCATTCACATCCAAATACCTGTGGTTGAGAGGAGTGCCTCCTTTTCGACTTGTGCATTTTCCTGTTGATAAAAATTGTAAATGGACAGGGTTTAGCATCATTTTGTGGTTATTTAAGCAGCAGGAGATTTGCCTGTAACCTCTCAATTTCTGGCCCTTATATCTGCAATTTTAGCCCTTACTTTGAAGAGAATCACAGACAAAGAGGGTAAATGCTAATACCATCTTCATTCTGACCCATGCTTTTTGCTGATAACTTTAACATAAAACAGCTAAAATGTAGGTAACTGAAGTATCAACTGGAACAGAGAAGTAGAACCCACCTTAATTCCACTTTTTTTACCATATTGGGTATCACCACTGGCCTTGGGTGGAATTTCTTTCTAGGATTGAAACAAAGCACAACTTTACGACCTTTCAAGGAGTATTTCGTCTAACACTGCTAATTATTTGGTAGTGACGATGTAACCGTTGAATAGCCCTTCCCACAAAGTTCTACAGATGTGTGTGTGTGTGTGTGTGAGACTGCACATTGGTCAGCCGTTGGCTGAGATCACTCAGGTCGCCGCTCCTGCCCACGACTGTTGGTGACCTTCGTTCGACGGGCTCAAGCATTGGTCGTGACAAACCGTACATATGCATTCAGGCTGCCACTTCGTTTGCAGGAGGACGACCCAGTGTCCCATCAACGTTACGGATGGGTGTTTAAGAAAACAAATACATAAATCATTTCGTGAACAACCTTGTGCAGAACAGGGTGCCAACTATTAAGTCTGTTCAATCAGATTATCCAAGAGACAACGCCTTCATTTACCGACGGTTATGAGTAACGGAGGCATGATGGGTAGGTAGATAACTGGTGGAAACAAAAAAGTGGTTTCGTCCCCACATATCTGGTGGTAAATTTACCGTCTACCTTTGCAAGTCATCAGAATGTTCGAGAATTCACTAAGGAAACTTCTAGGGAATTGAAAGAGATATGTTTTTAAAAGGCCAGAGACAGCCCTAGCACCTAGACATCTTTAACTTCAAGATTTCCACTAGGTGACCAATAAATTTATTGCGGTTCTCGATATTTCTCGCTGCAGTGGATTAATGTAACGTGTAGAGATCATTAAAATGGATATAAATGCGTCCGCCTATTAATACGACAGTCTTCTTCTTGGCGTTCTTTACTGTTCTATAACCATTCAAATTCCTCATCAAATAGACACAAAAAGGCTTGAGGAAATACTATTTATGTTTGTCTGCCTCACAAATTCAGCTCCTCCGCGGCAGCAAAAAATGCTGTCTAGAAATAGTCTGAACAAATTTACTTGATGAACAAATCACTCCAAGACTGACCATGATCACACTGAATCTAGAACAAGCAAGAATTGCCATTGGTAGTGCTTCATCACCGTCCTCATCCAAATTCTCCTCACACTTCCTCTCCAAGTAATAATGTGCTAACTAGAATCGACAGATAGACTGTGAGAGGAAAAGGTGGAAGTCGGAGCAACGCACCGTCTCGTTGGGGAGGCATAATGGATTGTATTACACATTCTTTCAACAAATAAAATATTCTGAGCAGATTACTACAGATGCTTGATTTTTCCATGAACATCCACACCATCTTATTCAGTTACCTTATGTGATCAGTTGGATGGGAAATTTCGGTCTGGTCATCTTCGAAGTTAAAAGCGATTACTTTGCTATCTGTAAAAGGGACACAACTTTGCTAGGTAATGAATTTCCTTTGCGAGAATGTACAGCCGAAAAGTAACAGGACCTGTCAATCATGAGTTGTTATTTTGCTTACAAAATTTCGGCTCCTATCCTAATGAAGAAGAATGATGTGTTGACTCTGAGATGGTGTTCCATCGATGGAACTACATTTTTAACGACCAAACGAAATGTATCTAAGTGTCTCAATAAATTTACACCAAGGGAAGATCCATCGACTGTCCCATTTCACCTTTGCCATCATCAATTTCCCCCCAGTCAACTCATCACTTTTGAGATCCACTAGGACGGATTACATTAAAATGTCTGCCTTATGTAGTGCATTTAAAATCGTAAAATTTGCAATCTCTCAGTAGAAAACCCTCCATACATGTATTGCTGACAACCCAATTACCTTTTTACATCCAATTAATGCTAGTAAGTAGCACAAAATTTTATACGTACCTCATTTTCACTTAACTCCCGTTCACTTTCGTCAAAAACCTCCTCAATTTCAACGCCTTGTTTTAGTGGGAATGGCTGTTTTTGAGAACTGTCGCCATCGCTAGCATTTTTCTCATCTCCCTCCTCATCATCTTTTTCAGTGTCATCAAACTCAAATTCATCTTCATCCACCTCATCAATGACCATCCGACGTCCACCCTCGAGGTTACTGCGCTGTCGACTGGCATGGTCTTCTCTCACCTTCCTTAAGAGGGTCTGGAAAAAAAGAGATGCACCTCTAAGATTGTGAATTTCCATCTGACAGCCACTATCTACTTCTTTCGCGACAGTTACGATGTTACGGTGTGTTGAACCGATTAGGGCATGACTAAACCACCTCAACAACTAATTTAACATTGGGTTTTTCGATCTTCACGGTCTGCATTCCCGTCTTATGCTATGGCCTTCCAGCACTTCTTTAACAATAAACAATCCATCCACATTCGCATGCTTCATTATGCTTTCAGAGAAGACCCAAGGCGATAAACTAAAAACATTTGCTTGAAAAGAAAATTTCATCGAGTTACGCTTTGTAATTCTAGAAATACTGTTTTCAAAAGCACAGATACGACAAATTAAACAGGTCAATCATTCTGGTTACTGCAGCCGTATTCATCCCCCTTTTTAGACTTTGAATCCGTCCAAATTCTCAATATTTGATAACTGTGTATCAGCTAGATTTCATGTAAAAGGTTTGTTAGTATAAAGCGCTATTTGTGGCCTGTATGTCAACAGGAAAGAAGAATAAGTTACTCACAGCAGCTCGGGAGTTTTTGGGTTCCAATGATAAAGCGAGTTGTAAGTCTTTTTGTGCTTTCTCCAAACTATGCAATTCGTAAAGGGCTTGTGCCCTTCGCAGTAGGGCTAAAATGTCAAAGAAGTTTTTGCTAGGTCAAGTTAGTCCCTTCCAACATCAATGCGATGCATTCTTTCTCAAAGAAGAAGTGATGTAGTAACTCAGTAGCTTATAAACCACAACAACATTTAAAAATTTCTGGGTTCGCTTACACCTATGTAAAGCTTATTATTCATGCCTCACATGGATTGTCACCTCTGCTAGCGTAAAGATGTCGAACTTGGCTGCTAATCTAAGTGTAACTGTAGTACGTTAATAGATTGTTTAACCCTTGGTTTTGATAACGGGCCAATGAAGTGCTCAACCTCTGTACGTCCACCGGGTCCTGGTCTGTGGGCCATGCCGGTAGCCCCCCTTTCCCCGAGTTTTGTGAATTCTTTCGTTTTCAGAGAAGATTTGGGAAGCTGCACAGTTCGCATCCGTCTTCACCATAGTCAGCCACTACTAGTCCTTAAAATTTTTACACGGATTCCAACTCAGATTCCCATTCAGCGCATGGTTCTATTCCAGGACTAAACTAGACTGCCAGAACAGAACTTCTCATCATGTCACAGTCACATCCCTCTCAAAGTTATTATCATTTCCCCTAGGGAATAACATCTGACAATTGCATAGTCATCTGTGGAATAAAAGTGAGATGAAAATGGAGCTTCTAGGGTGTAAGGCTTGGTTGCTTCCTGGACTCCAGAGACAAAACGTGTTATAAAACTCGTGTCTCGATAGGAAAGGGTGATGATTTGTAACACCAACTCCGTCTTTTAATAAGGACGACACCAAAGAGGTCTTGTCAGTGCGTAATGCGCACTTTGTCACCTTGTTTCTGTAATGCATGGCAAAGTGATGTGCTACTCGCACTTGGCACCTCGCTGTAAAAATAATGAATCAGTATTTTTGACGAAACATCCACATTATAAGTGGTACTTAAGTTTTCACTCACCTTTAAAATTTTCTGGTTCCTTCTCTAAGACACGATTGCAATCCTTCACTGAGAGCTTCCACTTCCTCTGCTTCAAGTCTGTGAATAGACGTTTTAAGGGTTTATGTTGTCCCTTATAAAGCACTTACACAGCAAAGCTCGGTTGTTGTAAACGGCAGTGGTCGGTTCAAAAACGAGACTTCGATTATAATAACCCAGTGCCTCATTGTAGTCACCAGCAATCAGCGCCTGTATAGATGGAATGCAGCATTCGATCATTCATATGGATAACTAAGCTGGAATCGGGGATTATTGAAGGTATTTTTTAGGAATGTTTACTATAGTCCTAGTTAAGTGGAATCTGTCTATGTCTTCATACTCTAAACACAAGGGCAGTGACAGTCTAGTGGCTTAATATTTTGTCTGGTTGCATCCCTACTTGAGCGGACTCTTCAGTCCGCGCAGGCTTCATTTTTGCATGGATGCTTTTTCCTTCCGCGGAGCTTATAAAATCGCAGCCCGCATGTACGTCTAGAGTGGGAGTTCCATACAGGCACAGCTTATCGCGGTTTTGGGGGACACTTAAGACCCATTAATTGAAAATGAAATCTGACTGCTGTGATTGGTAAATCGGATCGTATGAAGATGTAGTGTGCGATTCCAATGGTAAACTACTGAAATGTATTTAAAAATAAAGATTGTTAGAGGGTGCTTTTCCAGAACTGTGGTTAAGAGACACTCAGACAAAGAAGAATTAAACATCAAATGGGTAATATACTTTCCGATGTTGCAAAAATACGAAGGGTTACTAAGGTGAAGTGACAAGGATAACATTGGGCCTCAACCGTTTTTTGGTCTCGGTTATTCACAACTCTTGAGTGTAGCTTATGGATACATATTAATTTCGGCATACCTCGTTCCCCTTCTCCTTCTCCCGTTGAGCGTGCACAGCTCGAATCTGTTGAGGCATGTTGTGTATCCGTTTGGAAAGGTCTCTGCAGATAGATTTCAATGCCTTTTCATCCTCATCATTATTTCTCTCCTCGCCCCCCTCGGTACCAGTAGCTACGACTTCGTCGCCCCTTTCGCCATTCTGCTCGTCCATCTCTAGCTCCTTCTCGATCTCCCTTCCTATCCTTTACCGAATATAGAATAAGGTAATATTTTTAGAGCAAAAACAACCTTTTAGTACAGTGAATTGAATCTTTCTACTAAATATACCTATATTTCTCAATCATTAGTATCCTTTCAATCCTCAATTATTTATAGCAGTGTCTTTTCGGTTGCCTTTATTCACTTCAAATTCATTCCAGATTTTTTCAATACGAAGAGCACCAAAACATCCGTTAGGTTTCATCTTCTCAGTTTTATTTGCTGTTCATATTTACCCATCTCCACAATGATATTATTATCACGAACTACAAGAGAATGCTAAATTTATAACAGCCCTGCAGTTAGAGTGTGTGTAGCCGCTTAAATTTTAAGTAATATTAGTTAATCATCTTAAGCACGTCGACATTAATTGCGGTAGTGATCAACATTTCTCATTCAAAATGACATGATGACCTAATTCTTAGCCTCTTTGAATTGCCACCAATAGTTCTACCTGATTCTTCATGACTGAGAATACGCCTTTTGAAATTAATCACTAGAATAGTAATTTTAAGTAACTTCTGCTCTGCGAGCCTTGCCACTGCACTTTCTCCAAACGCTCCACGGCGCATTGTACGAGGAAGTTCTGCGGCTTAAATGAAGTCGCATGGTGTCCACAAGTGTTGATGTCTACAAGCTACTAGGAACATTTGCAGCGAACCACACTAAAAGCTGCACAACTTGGAAGACTGATACCATTTCTCGTTGTGAGATTAGAATTAGTGGTAAAGCAAATTTTCTTTACCTATTATAATATTAACAATTTGCTTAAAAATTTTTTAATAAAGAACTATGAAATGCTTACCTATCCCAGTCTTCGTAGGATCTCAATTTTCCTGACTTAGTTTTGGAAGATTTAACCTGTTGACAAGGAGCAATCAATTTAAAAATAAAGGCGTAAGCGCATCATTACTAGTTTCATTTCAATGTAGTGCAGATTTTAATCTCGAATTGTGACTAAACGTACTTTATGTGCTGACGTTGTGTAGAGATTACTGAAAATTACACCATCAAGACTACAAATCTGTTGACTTGAATTTGCTCTTTATAAAAAGTTCATAAAGTAGCATTAGGTAAAGCTTACTCTGGTGCCTTTTCCAGTGCTTGGATTTATCGATGCCCATGGTCTAACTTTTGGAAGAGTTTCGTCTTCTTCAGCTTCGTCATTATCATATAAACCACATGCATTGGACAAGCATTCTTGACGTTTGGTTTCATTTAGCCACTCCTTTTTACTATGTTTTTTGATTCACAAAAGCTACGTTACCCTAAAGTTGCTCTCCATTTCTTCCCGTTCTTCGTTGGGCAGTTGTCTGACACTCAGTAGCTTTCCTAGCTTCCGAAGTAAACGACTGAAATGGATTTTATTTATGATTTAGTCATGATTTTGTTTCAAAAAGTATATACACTTCCAAGCACGCAGCCTTTATCTTGAGAATACCATCTTTGTGAAGCCACTGCTACCTACATTATATTTCATATGCCATGTCAAAAATTTGCTCAATGTTATGCAGACAAACGTTGCTTTAGGGGACGATGGAACCAATACATAGAGCCACATAAACTACATAAGCAATGGCAGTTCATCTATAGTAATTTTATCCTAAATTTTATAGCAATTTGATTATTTGCAAGAGTGTCGAATGAACTCAAGGTTCACTACCAATGCCAAAAAGGCTGTGCAGTAATTTGAACCTAAAGCTAATAAAAGCAATAGTTCTTACTTGTCTGGATCCATAGTTCGTATTTTTTCTTCACAATGCTTTTCCAAATCAGGGTATCGACCTTCGGAGCCTGATCTCAGTACCCTCAGTATTTTCTCTAATTCCTTCAATTTTTTGCAGTCTGTGATGTATTTGTAGTCAAGGTGTTCCAAAGGTATGTCAAAAAGAGGTGTCGTCTCGTGATACATAATGAAGCCTAAGTGAATTGCAAATAACGTGTTCCCGATGCTAAATGACCTTTCAATTGTGGCGCATACGAATTCTTACAGACGCTTTGCCATTGCTACAGAAGAACAATTATTAAACTAAAAGCGCGAAAATGAGATTCTAGACCACATCTACTTGTTACCATTTTTGTATCTTATGTATCCCGAATTTGAACACTCCTTAGTAATTCAAGGCATAAGAGATACTATTTAAGTCAGCACATGCAAACATTTCTAAAATTATATTTAGATTACCTTTTAAAGTATCACCTTTTGAAGCCAGCATTCCAACGTTATAACAACTTTATCAGTTTTTGATTAGAACCTTTGCATACTTCTTTCAGTTATTGGAAAGGCGTTTCTTAGAATAAACACTGACACTATTAGCCCCTCTCACCAGAATATATCACCTCCAGAAACACCGTCATCACCCGCCAATAACATGTCCTGACTAACTTAAATTAGTACGCATCATCGCCATGAAACGCCAACATGGGTGCAGGGAACAAACTTCTCAACGAAGGGTCCCTGATACACAACTTCGTGGCCCCAAAGCAGCCAGACCCAAGCAGTTGACTCGATGGCTGATGATGCTTCTTCGAGTAAGTCCATTCATGCATTAACAAGTGCATAAAGTACTCGCCTCTGGGCAAGCCAGGGAGCTTTAGTCACAAGTGAAAGTCCCAGAAATGTGGGGTCAACAGGAGAATGTACAAATGGCGTTGGGAGAGAAAGAAAGGAAAACGAAGAGTCTTAGCCACTGCCATCATTGAAAGGTGAGACATTGTTACAAGCACACAGACAATGAGAAAATGACTACCGTAGAAGGGTCGTGAAAGGTGTGAGAGCGACTGGTGTTTGAGATGGAAAGCACAACGGATTATTCAATTATTCGATTATTCGATCAGCTCGCAGTACTGGGGTGACGCGATGTGTAGATAGGCTCACTGGGGGTGTCGGGTGCTAAGGTAGTGTGCTTGTTAATCTTTGCCTTCTCTTCTGGTGGCAGATTTGGTTTGTTGTACTTCAACCATGGCAACTTCTCATTGAAAATCTGAGAAAAGAAAGAAAATCCATTATTTGCTATGTCATGTAATTAGCGTTCCCTTCCCCAAGCCAAATAATTGTCATTAGATGGAGAAAATATTCGACTTTTTAGCGGGATTCGAATAGCAGAGTTAGTGGAGGACATGGAGATGGATGAGCGGGAGCAGGGTGTCGATAGCAGCAACAACACAGGACCAGCATGCAAGGCATAGGGTGGTACCAACCTCGACATTACCACCTCCCACTTTGAGAGGCATTTTGCAAGGAGTCTACTTACGAGGTAGTGGTCCCCTTAGCTTCCAATTTGTGAGGCTATCCACACTAAGTGGGAGGGGGATGGGGTTAGGTAAGCCCACTACGACCCACCTCTCTAAGGTTTCTTTTATGAGCTATCAACAAATTGGTGTGATGAGAATGCATCGAGAATTCTCAAAAGTAAGTACTGATATACACGCGAACAGATCAAACGATCACACTTTGTCAAAACAGACTCTTGGGTTAGATCTTAGGGTGTTTTTGAAAAATGCTGGGAAAAGATGGCTTACAGACACCGTAAAGGTCGGAGGAGCTAATTCTGATAAGAGGCTCCTAGTAAGCCTTGTAGAGCTACTTTGAATGCATTTTCGTCAACAATAAATCTTTAGCCTTGGAATCGCTGTCCTCTTCCATAGCCTGTGCAAAATATCAAAAAATATTCAAACTGCTTTTGAGGATCGGGTGGCATCGAAACCATTCAATTTTGCATCCTCACAACACCTCAGCTCTTGGACTACATGAATTTTCGGATTGAATTTGCGCAAGTGAATTCTAGCTTGTGTGTCCTCATGAGGTGATTGACACACGAGAAGCAATCGCCGCGGGACATCTTCTGGCCTTCAATGTAAATAGCCCAACAGAAGTAGGGATGCATTAATTGTACCAAAATCGACGTGATTCATCATCAGTATTTTAGATTTATCGTTTCAGCATGAAGTTTATAATATTACGGCCTAAACGCCAGTTTTGCAATGACTCCAGTCAGTTTTTCCATGGTTCAGGTCCTTCAACTCCTCCGTGCACAACGCCATAAACGTTAGACCTACTGGACAATTTTCAAGGTTTCACCATACCATTGTAAACATTCGTCCGCACAGGAAGGAGTCTCTATAACAAGTAAACTCCCCTAAAATTCTGTTTTATTAGCTTCCCCTTTTCCATTTAAAGCATTGACCATCCATCTCCGAGTACGGATTACTCTTGTAGCAATTTTAAATGCCAGAACTTGGGCGATGTAACCACTCGTAGAGAGGTGAAACGTCCATCAATTAGTCAATCTGGAGGCCTGGACTCAGGAGAGAGGGCCGGATGAGTTGGTTGTGAAAAGTGATGCATTCAATATTCCATCGGTGACATTTGACTACTTGAAAGCAACAAATCAGGGGAATTGAAAGCCGAAGGAAATCTACATTCCGTACCTAATGTCATGATAATCACCCGAGACTGTTTGAATCGCATTTTTTTTAACAAAAACGGTGACTTACCTTGACATTTCCCCCACCGGGAACGTGTCTGGCATTAGCCAAAGAGTTGATACGGGATTTGCTATTCTCCTTGAAGTTCAACTTATTGTCAACAATTTGGATATCACCACCGCCTGCAAGAGAAGAATACAAGATAGAAAAGTATTTCAAAAGTGAAGTGAACTGGAAAACCTAACTGACTTGAATAGCATTTGAAAATACCCTCCCAGGCATTAGAATTGGGCTGATGTTAGACAAAGGTGGTTTGTAGAAATTGTGTTAATGTATACTTCAAAAGGCTCCCAAACGGTTAAACCTGTTGAATTTTAATGAGCCAGAAATCTGAGATTGTTTTTCAAAGGTAATACAAACAAATCCATTTTTGAAAAATCAATCTACATCTGAAAATCCCTTCGTCCATCCAACAGCAACCTCCCGTCCGTACATCTTCGCATCCACCCGTCTATCGATTCAATAATGTATCAACTAGCCCGTCAAGTCATCTTCGGGATTCTTTTTTAAGATGTTGGGCCTTTTTTAAGATAACGAGTCAATATGAGTAGTCTCATTCAATAAATCTAGTTTGCTCAGGGCTCAAACGAAAGGATACTGCAAGGCTGTGGGTCTACCTCCAATCATTCACCCGTCCAGTCAACAGCTTGCCCATCCATCCTTCCAGCAGGCTATCCGTTCGTTCACTCAGACACTCATCCATCAAAATTAATGCCACAGGCATTTGGGAAGTCTTTTCCATCTATCCATTGCCGACTTTGATACAAATGGTACAAAGGACCGGCAATATACCCACTCACCCGGTTTGTATCTCAAATTTGCCTTCGAGTTGCACTTGCTTTGAGCATGGCTGAAGTCCACCTTCGTGTCCAAAATTTTAACCTTTCATTAGTAAACACAAATTTTATCAGACACATGAAGGTTGAAACATAGCGTAATAAAAATGTTAGCATCAATTTACATTTCCTCCACCCGGTCTATAACCTGCGTTTTTGAGGGAGCCTATCTTCGAGGTTATTCGTCTTGGCTGACCGGCTGGACGACAAAAAAAAAACAGTTTAATTAAAAACAAGTTTTGTTGTTTTAATGTGAAAGAAAAAAAACAAATGACCCTCTTACCTGATGAGGAGAATGCCTAAAAAAGGGGAGAAAAAAACAAGCTAAAATGTATGTCAGAGGGAACAAAATGTCAGAGTAATTGGACAACTTCTCTGCAGGCGGAGAAGAGGGGGTTGCACAAGTCCATTCGGAGGGAGGCGCGTAAACGACAAAGTAATGCATTTCTTTTGGGCGTTGCGTTCAACTCACATGGGACTATTGCTTTTTTTTTGACACTGCATAACGCTATTAAAACATCGAAAAAGAACGAGAAAGAAAAAGTAAGAAGGAGCTTGGCAAGGGAGGGAGCCAGAGTGGCCTTGGGTTGGCCTGATAGCCCAAATGTGGGACGCCCTCCTATGACTAACCAGACACTGCCACTTACCCGTCATGAGACTTATTTCTAACAGCCGGTCTAAGAAAAAGATGCACAATCCATCCACGCTCTCCCAAGCATTAGGTCAGAGAGTTCTCGGGTGTGGATGCTTTTTTTTTGTTTCAGGTTGTACATTTATCGCGAGGCTTTGTGGTGAATACAAAGACCAAGGAAAGCATTCTTGCCACATTCGAACATGAGCTTTACCTTGCAGAAAGGCAAAGGCATTTATCTCAGATCTACATATTAAGAGACGGTGAAAGTTTAAGAAAATCGCTACGACAAAATGGGTAGCTTTGTGGATGGATGGATGGATGGATGGATGGATGGATG
>MIEF01006041.1:0-13248 GCA_001870725.1 Taenia solium | reverse complement strand
ACCGGTGGAGTCTGATGTTTGAATTTCACACCGATGAGGTGAGATTGGCAGCACCTGCATCCGTGTCGCGCAAGAGTCGGTTAATGCAATCAAGCTTTTGATCTTCAAAAGCCAATCCTTCATGTTACTACAATCGTTTATTATCGTACGAGACGATCATTATTCTTGCAAGTTCTGTGGGCGCTCCACCTCTAGTTCGATTAAAGAACAACAATATAATAACAGGGGCCTGCCGCAAACCGATAATCTGTGAGGAATATTTAGGAAATACAAAACACATGAGAGAGGAGTGGCCGGAAATGTCCGAGGTAAAGGTGTGCTCCAAATGCGTATGTATCCCTGGCAAATGAGTCCCGCCAAATAAATTGTCTACACAAGCCATCTCATTTAATCGGGCTTATCACTTGATGACAAAGAAGGCTGAAGGATATGATAAAATCCGCCTCACTGATGGCAGCAGGGGTGGCCTCCTGCTTGCCGCTAAAGTTGGCTGCAAGAGCACTCACATCCTAAGTCATTTGCCTCAAAATTCGCTTTCGGCCGCATTAGTTTAAGTGTGCTAAATCGCTACGGAATTGTTGATGTTCGACGCGATTGTAAAAGACACTAGCGACATCAGTCACATACACTTATAGCGTTAGAGAGAGCTTACTTTCCGAGTGTCTGTCAGTGCACTCTTCATCCTCGAGCACACCACAGTCTCTGCCAGACAGGTCAAGCGGGACTGGATGAAAGCCCGCCTTCCTAAAATATTTGGAAAGTAGTTGTTAACTGGAAGTTTCAGAATAAGAAGCACCAATCGCAATCAAGTTGGGCTTCATTATTGAATAATCCCTATTTTGCTGATAAGGGCGGCTAGCTTCATCAGCTCATGCGCAACCGACAGTTGCGTCGCCATCTCTCCTATTCCTTCTTCCCCTACGCATTCATACACACGTTAAGCTAACGTATCCTTCACTTGATTTGGAGAAGGTTGTGATGCTTTAAAGTTCTTCTGTGGTTACTCTAATCTAATTCCAATGTAAATGTTATCAGCCCACTTTGTATCCTCACGATTGTGTGCACCCACAAAATGTTGGGCAACTCCAGATAAATGTCTAAATCCAATTAAAGCATTGTTGGGTTTCGTTTCTGTAAAGAGAATTCCCGCGAAGGAGGGGGTGCAAGCGATGCGATGTTTACGGCCTCTCCTCTGCACAAAATGCCCACTTGTTGCCAGAAAGTTTACCAGCTTTGGCACTTTCACGACGCACTCTGTGACTTGGATCTATGCGACAGTTAGGGTAGGCAGAGCACTGTTAACATGCTGTCGACGTGGTTGGACAAAGAAGCAAATTTTCTACCCCACAATTGCCTGTTCTAGTAAATCAGAGTAAGGTAAGGCACTGTGAGTTCTCAAAACACGATCAGGTTGTCATGCTGACAGCGCTCACAACAGATTCAATCTTGACGCTGGTGTCAATGCACAGTTGAGCCCACATTTGGCAATTTGCTCGACTTGCGGGCACAGTTCTCAAGGACCTTCAAATATGTCCCCAATAACAAATGGTCTGATTTCGTTTCTTCCTTCTCCTGAAAATCCCTCCTTCCACCATAAGTTGATAATTATTTGCCTCCCCTTTGTTGCTTCCGCACAAATGCAGTGGTGTCCTTCCAACCTGGTGTCTGGAGTGACTTTGACGTCTGCGCGTAGAAAATGGAGTAATTGTTGAGTTGGGCCTAGAGCATGAGGCAAAATAGGAGAGTTTTAGCACTACTCTCCAAGTCAAAGCCAAATTCAGACAGAGATAGTTCTGGTGGTGCTAAAAGCAGTGCATTTGGAGTAAAGCTCTTCTACTCTGCCCTTCATGACATTGGAACAGGTGGTCGGATTAGGCAGAGTATATCTATGTTGGTACTATTGTCAGTGAGTTACGGTAATCAGGGCTGCCTATGTTTAGATCACAGCTCTTTCTCTACCGCAGGGCCGACGACGCTCATTTCATCAGCAAAAACACACGCTCACCGAGCACCTCTCGTCCATGACGTGCATTCATACCAACGCGCACTTTGAATCAGGAGGGGTTTTGCAAACATTACTGCCGTAAAATTAAGTTCTTTATAACTTTTGCATCTTTGACAGCCTTGCTCGCGCTGTAGCAATTACGGTTGTATTCCAGGACATGTGCTGCACATATTTGCGTGTTTAACGATATGGCGGATGGAGGATGTGGGGGGTCCTAGTCAGCCCAGTCCTTAGTCGCCATGGCAAGAGTCACCCAGATGATCCGCTCCTGTTCAGCAAGCGTCAGTAATCCAAAACACCCATTCGAGGCGTGATGGTGCAGGAAGCGCAGGCACAAAGTAGTTTGCATCTAACGGCGTTTGCGATGGCTCCCAAACAGTAGCGCATGATATGTGACAAGATATTGTGAAGCTAGTTCCCTTAAATGGCAGCGGTCTCTGTCTAATGCAACAACATCAAACACTGATGATTTCTCAACCAAACAACACATTTGGATCGTTGCAGTAGGAGGCAAATTCCGACAAATCACAGATGTTCTTAGTATTTATCGATGTTAAGCCACACCTCAGACTGCATATTGTTGTCAAAAAGAACGGGCTCCATTGCTGCTGCCACTAGTGAAGTGGGTCATTGTTCATGCCTTCCTCCCTGGTCTTCCATTGACAAGGCTGGTTACCCAAGGCAATTTATATTGTTAATTTATTTGGTGTGGACTATGTTTCAAGAGTTTGCGCCTTCGGATTTCTCCCCCACCGCAAACATTTCTAGCGAATTCTCACTCATTCAACTTGTGTAATTTAAGAGCTTGCTACCTACAGGTGAGCAGTTTGTGGCAGATCGCTGTAAAAATGTTGCCGCAATCCATTCAAATCAGAGGTGAAAATAAGCCTTGCAATGTGATGGTGGTGATTTGTACAACCCAAACCTCAACTGTTAAAAATTAAACTTTTGACAACATGGATAAAATTTTACCAAGCTCGCTAAATTAGAGTGAAATTCAATTGTCAGACTCGACAGGTTTTCCTCAGATTCAATGCAAATCTCAAGGTTTAGAGGGGAACACAGGCCATGGAATGCTTCTCTACTTGGAGGTGTTGTAAATGTGCTGTCCTCAACAACGATCCCTGACTCGAATTTGTCAGCCTGTGGCATGAGTTAATCAGTGCTTGTCGACAATTGCGGCAAGGGTTGCCTTGTGATTCTCTCCCAATGGCATAGACAGACACACGCGAATGTCTGCCAATGACGCATGACAACTCTTGGCGTTGTTACAACATGGCAGAGCCGATTCCTCATCCAATTAGATGATTGACAGAAGAGAAAAGGTTGTCTTCTTCCGTTCTTCGACACCTCTGCCTTGTTGATGACCACTGTGAAGGAGACTTTGAAAAAGGCTGAGAGAAGAGGAGAAATACTGCCACCTGATGGAAACAACTCATTTTGGAGGCGCTCAGTCTTGGCCGACTTGGAAAGTGCTCTTATTGTGCATCCAAAAGTGGGGCTACTGTCATCCACCATATCATTTGTGCGCTTTACACACGAAAGAAGAGTAATTGCAGCAAGTTTATAGCAAAAAACATGAGTGAACTTCACAGATAGGGTTAAATAGGCAATAAAAGCGCATTGTGAAGTGATATAAACAATGGCCCGCTTGAAAATATTTGACTTTCGGCGTCACGCTCCCACACAACATGTTCGCAGTGGGGCACTACCCTTGCATTGTCATATGTAAATACATCACAACGGACTATTCGACCGTTAATATCTTATCGTACATAAGTTAGCCACATGGTCGATACCATCGTACTTCGAACCATTCCCTTTCGCTTGAACATTGATACGATGGCCGCTATCGGAGGAACAATCACTAAAGTCGCCAAAGATAAGTTTGAATTGACCGTTTCCCTTCGTTTGTAGCGTCAGCGCCATCAGGATTTTGAGCTCACGAAAAGCAAGAGACACAGCAAGTAATTACATGAACCATTCAATATTCGTAAGTAAGGCGACTTGGAGACAATCGTGACTTTGTGCGTAAGGAATAAGAAATGCACTGCCGTTGGCAAAATCTAAAATTACCTTGTGGATACCAAGACATATTTCTGTATTGATTTTACAAATTTTTAGAATAAGTTGTCTTATCTTCACACATTTAATGCAAATTCTGCATACCACATTGGCAAAAGTTCAGCCACAAATTCAGACGTTGCAACATTTTCGTTTTTTAATTTCCTCGTTTTTCACCGACGGTCCCGATGAATTGGTGGCGCCAGTTCAGCCAACACATTGTAAATGCGGGCACATTTAATTTACCATGTTCAGGATCAAACTTTTGGCAACGAAGGAGCCAAAGAGTAAAGGTTCAGACTGTATGAAAATGAGAAATGGGAACGATATTAAATTATAAAGTAGCAATTATATTTGGGATCGTCCTAGGACCTCCGTGACAGGATTGCTTAGATAATTATGCCATGCATCGTGTTCAACTGTCCCTAATGCTTAGCCCGAACAAAAGAGAACATTACTGTATGAATGGGCACATAATAACAGTGAACAGCCCACTATCATAAGTTGGACTTTATGCTGCTCTTGAAAGTACAAACTGCAAAGACTGGAGTGCAAATGTTGTTAAGCACAAGCGCGAACAAATAACCTAAACACTGCATAGTCTGTCTTTTATTTTTACACCTCCACTGGTCAAAATCACTGCAGCATAAACTGATCGTTGAATCATCAGGCCACCGGATGCGATTTTGCGGTAATGGAAAAGTAAAAGGCATCAACTCAGTCTCAATTGGGGTTGGTTGATGCTCCGCTCCTACCAAAGCATGTAAGCCATTTTCTAGTCGCTGAAAAGTTGCTAAAAGACAGTGTCATTTGACAAATAAAAGGATTTGAATCGGTTTTATAATGCCAACAGACGCATCTGTGTCTCGATGCCGCAGTTCTTCCCAAAGCTCATGGACAGAGAAATACTCGTGACAACTCAAACATTATTAGGCCCTATCAGTTACCCATCAAGGCTGATAGAGCAAACGACTTTTAATTAAAAATGGGCCTGTTCTGTGCAAAAGGGGCAAAATTTTGTCAGCAGCTTCAGTTAAGCGCTCCAAATTGGGCTAGTTAAGTGGAGTGATACATTTCGACAAATCGTGAGATGACCGGAAAACCTGGTGCTAATAATGCTACAGGCGTCAGCCTGGTCGATGGGTGAAATCATCAGGGACCCTTACAACGTTCATTTTGTTGCTCTTCATTAGCACCGTCCCATCGTTAACCACACTCACTTATCCATTCCAGTACTACCAACCATAATCAAGGGATTTCTTTCAGCTGATGGTGAAAACAATCCCCAGCAACATACATCGTACGATTGAAAAGGTCGAGAGTCTTCATGATAGAGCACGCGCATTCTGCATTAACGATTGACGTTTGGCACCAGGTTGACCTCATGCCACAATCGCTGCACAGTCTCTCTGCGCTTTAAGAGGCATTGATCGATCTCACTGGGGCCATAACCAATCATTGCCTTTCCCAGCAACTGAGTTGTAAGTTAAGCAAAGTTGCGAAAAGAAACGGCTTCGAATCTGCACTGCAGGGAGTCGATGTTAGCGCTAGCCCAAGTAAAGCTCACAAGCCCTTCTCTGGCTGTAGGAATGGTGACCCAATTGCGGGGCGATTTGACACACCAAATTTTAGTAAAAGCAATTTTTCACTAGCAGTCAATTGATGTTATACTTAACCAATGTGTTCCCAAATTGATGTCGTGATGGGCCGCGGGTCAACGATTTTGCACTTGCATGGACAATGCCTATTGCCGGCATAAATAATGGGACTGCTAAAACGGTGCCGTCGAAGCGATTGGACAGAAGTGTCGTTCCTGACTATTTTAACTTGCTCGCATTGAAAACGACTGGGAGGCATTTAATCAAAGTGCAGGGAACTGGTTCCAGTGAACAAGGTAGATCTGGTAACAAAATCACCCTACATTACTGGCAGGGCCAGACGCCTGTGTGCCTGGCGCACTTCGGTGCGCACTGAATAGCAATAACGCTATCAAAGTTGGAATCTAAGGAAGGAGCTGAGCGCGGTGCAAGTAGTTCTGCAACATTTTGCTCTTCGCTGGGTCGGGCACATAGCCCTGTTCGTTGCGCTCCATGCCGTTCAATGGCTGCCCCTAATCCCGAGCACATATGAAACGTAGCTACTAGAGCAGTTGTCGTTTACATTTGCAAAGCATGCAAACATCCACAGATTTCACATGAAACTAGTGCGCCATAAATGCAGCTTTTGCGCAACTTCGAAATATTGCTCGTGTCAGCCCTATATGGTGCATGTCAGACGTGATTTGAAGCAATTGTATTCTCGTTTATTCATCACCATCTTGATTGACTATAAAGTAAGGCAACGTATACGTTACTGAGAAATCACTATTGCGGACATACCTAATGAACGAAGACTTGCTAAAAGGAATGTATTTTACTTTATGGACATTTTCCACTCGGTAGTAACTCTGAGGCACCATTCGTTCCTCCACCAAGTTGCATTTGATTCGAGTAGTTTAACTTGATTCTGTGGAGGAGCAGGTGATCAAATGTGCGGGTGCAAGTGAAGTTAGGCTGGATTGCCTTGCGCGTTAGACTGCACTTGCCTTTCCTGCATTTCATTTACAACCCGTCGTGCTATCCGAAACTGTTAGTAACACTTTATTCCGCCACATTTACTTGCCACCCAGTATGGGGGAATGCGATTTATGCAGCTGAATGTTTCATGGGATTGACTTTCACCCATTCTAGGCTTAGCGGTCCTACCACCTCAATTTGCTAAAAGAAGGAAAATGTGTTCGTGAATTGGCATGACACCCAGTCTATCATTTCCTGCAATGTAGGGTTCAGACAAAATACTCCACTCTCTGGGCGGTCAGACACAGTGGTTGCTGTTCTACTGGCTTTGTTCCCTTTCATCAACTTGTGTCTATTCACACACCGCTAACGCAGGGGTTACTGTCTGTGCCATGAATGCTGCAGCAGTCCAATCAAGGCGTGTGACAAGAAGACGCACTCTCATCTTGCTACGTGGTTGGCTGCCTTCCCATTCCATGGCATGAATGCTCAAGGAATTACACCGTTATGAAGCACTCGGCTATCCTTACTCTGTGGCACATTCAAAAGAAGAAAATGAGGTGTGACTGAACACTCATTAACAACGTGAATGCGGTCCCAGTGGCCACTATCAACAGATGAACCCCATGCCGGCAGCAAAAGCACAAACTGCAGAGACTCGAATACTAGGGTCGTTGAGCACAAGTTGAAGCAAATGGCTTTACCGCTGCATAGACTCCCTTTTGATTTATGCATTATTGAGACATACCATTCAGCTAAACTAATAAAATGCAAAAGCCATTGACTTGCTTCCACCCAAGACCGATTGATGCGCCATGCTAAGTGGAACATGGGAGTTATTTTCTAGTCGAAGGAAAGTAAATTCAAAGGCACAGTCACTCGACAAATGAAGGATTTAAATGCTGTTAAGACGCTAACATGTGCATCAATATCCCCTTCCCGCAAATTTCGGGTGAGGTAATATTTTATCATTATTCCATTGCTGCTAATATTTATCATTATTCGACTACCACTAGTCCCTATTAGTTATCCCTCAAGTTCGGTGCCGCAACGGGTTTTGACTAAATAAATACGTTTCTCCAACAAGCGGTGAAAGTTCGTATCAGTAGACTCGGTCAGCTGATGCATTTTGGCTTAGTTAAGTCGATTGGTTCAATTCGACATAGCGTGAGATGATTTACAAACCTGGTGTTGATAATTATGCAGATGTCACTCAGGATGGGGAAGAAAGTCGTTGGGGGCTCTTGAAAGGGTTGTTTTATTGCTATTTCCAAGTCCCATCCCATATTTCACCATAGTGCTCACCCAGCTATTCCAATGCAACCAAATACGATCTGGGGATTTTTCTCAACTGGTAAAGAAAGCGACCTTTTGTAGCAAACATCGTGCAATTGGAAAAGGTCAAAAATCCTCATGATGCAGCACGTGCACCAATGCATCAACGATTGACGCTTAGCACAACGTTGACCCTATAACCTAATCGCTGCGCAATCTTTCTTCTTGTTGGAAAGAACTAATCAATCTCCCTAAAGCCAAAACGGACCATTGTTTTCTGGCGATTGAAGAAGAGATACTCGAGGGATGGTACTGACTCTGTGCTACTTTTAACCAGTTTAATCTGTTTTGCTGTGGCCGGAGCAGTAAATCAGCGAATTTCTTTTCGAAACGTAAAGTCAAAGGTGTATGTTTGAACTTTTCAACTGGCACATTTTGGACAGAAATTCCAACTTCTATCAAAACATAACTAATAGCGTAAGTTTTTTGCTCTATTTTTTCCCATCCCTATTCCAGAGGTTGGAAGTCTGAGCCGAGTTATTAATCTGAAGTTTCTATGAGTAGAGTTTTGCATTCTAAATTATTTTGGGAAGATAGAGTTAAGGAGGTATGCGGACGAGGCGGGTACTGACAAAACTTCATTTAGAGGATGCAGATGCAGAATATTATTAACGTGCCAATCTCTTAAGTGGTTTTTTGCATTAAAGATGTTAGTGCAAACAGTTCCTTAAGAGCTACACGAATAAGTGGAGCCAAACAAAAGGAAGTGTACCTTTGCCTAAACGGGACTTTAAAACCTTCCTGTCTCCAAGGAACTCGGAATACTTTTACGCTGCCGACAGAGAAGTTACAAGACTGAGCACTTTTTACAAGTACGTGACCCCCATTCAAGCAATAAACATGGAAACGCTTGCTTCAATTTAGCTATCACTGTAAAAAGAAATGTGTGAGAATTTATTGCTCTTAAGTGTGCACATAAACTGTTGCACTGATATGAGATGTAATGCCATGAATTTAGCACCCTTTTATACATGTTTAACATGCTTCAGCTATCTTGGATCTGCGCTGTCCGATTTGCTCAACTCCTTTCAGGACCTTCGGGATGCTTCTATCCCATCAAACAGGCAAGAAAAATTTAACCTCTGCATTATTCTTGCTTTAGGCTCTCTTATGCGTCAAAAGTAACGAAAGCATTTTTGTCCCCAAAGTAGACCGGAGCCACAACTTGTGTTGCCTGTGCTTCGTTCCATTCCCAAGCTTTGAGTTGCTTCACAGACACTACTTTGATTCAATTTCATCAATTTCACTCACGCGAGTCAAGTGAAAACAAAGTGAAAGGCAATCTTTTGACACACTTTCATGTATTACACTCTTGTAAGTTTCGTGGTAGTTAAGTGAAACAAAAATTTTGATTCAATCCCATCGAATTCGATCATGGTGAGTCTATTAATGGTAGAGTGGGTCGAAGAATTTAGATTCAATTTCATTGATTGCTTTCACGTGAATCTAATAATGGTGGATTGATGGAGATTTTCATCTTTCTCTTCTTTGGTTTTGCCTACATGATTCTGGATTTTGTTGTGTAAAAGGAGCAATTCATACCTGTGTGCATCTATTTCGCTAGCGTGAGTCTAGAGTCAGCGGTGCGAAATGCGATATTTCGATTCAATTTTATCTATTCCGCTCATAGTGTGTCGTCCTCGAAGATCTTGATAGCTGTTGTCTAGAGCACGCCCAGTATTCATTTATTTATCGCCTCATTACACCAGAAATGCAAAACACAAATTATCGTGTAAGTTTGCATGACAGAGGGTAAATTAAGGGGCAGACATGGAAAAGATTGCAAATGTGAATAAGTATAACCATTTGTCAAGGGTAGCACTGACCTTAAGCCAATTCATTTGACCACCGGTAGTTCTAGTATCAAAAGTCAAGATTTCGGATACATTGAGGCCTCTGTCGGGCAGAAAACTTATTCGTTAAACCTCAAAGAGAGAAAAATAACAGCTAATTTGTGAACATTTTATATTCGCATTGCATTGGCTGATTTGTCTACTGCATCATGCGTTTACAGTTCTCGAAACCTTCCGTAGTACAGAAGTCACTCGGTGGTGGCGTTCGATGACAGACCATGACTCGCTGGCATATCAGAGGAGGAGGGTGAATATCCTGAATACTCACCGTGAACCTCACGTTCAGCGCAGTCAAGTCTTGCTTATCTAGCACACATAATTTACAGGACTCAAAGAATAAAGCATACATTAGGATGTCAGTAATACTCGTTATTCCATAGCTTATTAATGAGGTGCTATATCCTGGTACACTCAAAAGTAATAAATGAACAGGAAACAGTTTTATGCTAAGGCAGCTCTAAAGCATTGCACCTCGCGAATGCTCTATTAAAGCTGATTATTTGACAACTGAGTCTGGTGTTCAGGTCAATTGCCTCATGGAACGTGACCCAAGCATTCACAATTGCTTGCCTGCCAACTTGAGGCAACTAAGGAATTGCATCAGATGCTACCAACGTATTCATCCACTTTGTATCCATATGCCCCACTTTGCTTCTCACTTGTAGTCGCTGTGCTCAGCCCCACTTTATAGTTTCGGTTCGAATGCACATTAACAGGAGTCACGAGAGGAACGAAAATATCGCTTCATTGTCGATATAGGTTCATACAATTAATTTTTAGCCATACCAACAACTGACCATCCTCTCTTCAACTCCATTCGTCGTCTTTGATGCTGCTTTGCCCCTTCATCCATCTATTCCTTACTTTGTTTTTAGCATGCCAAGAAATGCATACTCTGGTATTGCTTCTATGGGATTCCGAAAATGAATTTCGTCTTGCTGAATAGAGATGAAAAGTCATTCTATTCAGCCCGTTTGTGGGGTCCAAGTGCTTGCAAAGGCTGGCCCTTTTTAAAAGCAAAACACAACAAAAGGCCTCCACAATTTAAAAACTCTGACCATTTTCCTAAAATTTAACGCTTGATTCTTGGTAAAGTGGGTCATAAACAGAAGATATGTGCCCTGTAATGAAGTAAATCAAATCAACTCTTACGCGCCTATAAGCTGAATTAATGCTGACAATCTCTGAGGCGGACGCAAATCCCAATTTACAAAATGACCTTACTAGCTGCAAAAATCTCTTTTCTCAATTACGTCTTAATTTCGTTTCCCTTGGATCAGAAACCCTGAGTCGTAGCATCAGTCAGAAGCTCCTAGGGTCATCCACAGTCAAAGATACAAACTCATTTTGCAAGGCAACATAAAGAACATCGCAGAATTTGATAAAACTGCCTCTAAATGATGCAGTTCCAGCATACTATTAGGACACAACCTCCTAAGTGCCCACTGGTATCGAGGGCATTGGTGCACACAATTCTTTAAAAGCTGTAATAGCAACAGAGCCAAGTGGACGAGGGGAAGATGCTAGACGACTCAGGCAAAACAAGTATTTGATTTTAGCCAGTACCACGTCACTAGAAGCAGATCTTACAGTCTGCCACCCTAGCGATCATACCACTCGAATTGCTCCCCACAAAGTTGGCGGGTGATGGGGTGGATGTTGACCTCATAGTTCATGCAACACTTCTTACTATGCAGTTGGCTTGAAACCCACTTATCTCACAAAGCATTCTACTATTAAATTGTAAGTAGAGCCGTTTTACTAGCCGTTGCTCATGGGCATGACTCGGACATTGTAGGTAAACCAAGACCAATGCCAAAATACTAGCGCACATATTAGTTTTTCAAAACATTCAAGACAACAGGTTTTTAGTCATCAACGAATTATTAATCCACCCACTATTAAGTCGTTAATTGCAGAGGACGATTTGCCATTTTGAGATTGTTAGTTGTATGGACGAAGCTAGTGGACTGCAACTTTCAAGTTCTAGTACTTTGGCGAGAACATTCCCGTGTGACAGACCTGTTCAAGTATATGCGCACAAGAGCTGGTTACTTTTCTCCTGCCGACAGCTTGTCTTTTGCTATGGTTAAATTTGGAAAGACCTGTTGTATTTCACAAATATAATGAGACTAGATAAAAAGACCGATGCAACACTTTTGAAGAAATTTTGCCCATCTCAGTGAGCTTTCTTTACCGTGATAATTGAATTTAAGCAGGCATTTCCATGTTTCTTGCTTGCTTAGATGTAACATGCTTGTAAAATGTGCTCGATCTTCTAACCTCTGTGTTGGCAGCGTGAAATATTTCGAGTTCCTTAGAGTCAGGGAGGTTTGAAGGCCCCTTTTTGGCAATGTTGCATTTTCTTTTGCTCGGCCCCATTTTTCGTGTAGCTCTTAAAGAACTGTTTGCACTAACGTCTTTAATGCAAATAACCACTTAAGGGGTTGACATGTTAATGATATTCTGCATCTGCATCCTCTAGAAGACGTTTTGTCAGTATCTGCATTGTCTGTGGATTAAACAGACGATGTTTAGTAAGTTTGCTTGCCAATGCCACACACATTACACTGACGTCTATTTGTGCTGCGACTGGCCCGTTGTGTAGAGCATCTGTATCATTTGCGGATGCCCTTCTCTGACGTACGATTAAAACATCGTAGTGAGAGTACACTCAGCTTTCCACCGAATACAGCTTAAATTGATCCCCAAAATGGTGCTTTACCGTGCAACAAACGCGATGCCGCACAATTCATCTCATGCTTCAATGAAGGCACATAACTGGTCCGAGCTGTACTAATGTTCCATAAAGAGAAGTTTTAACCTTTAAATAGAAGACTGACAGTGGATTATTGAATTATCCGGGAGAAGAGAAGCATATTTGCGAATAATGCCATTTAGCCTTAAGCGACCCATCGACACAGCGACTGTGAACTTACAAGAATTAATCCCCGCTAACTGCCGTTAGACAGAGTCAGCAATGCTAGTCAACCTCTCACAGTGCCATCAATACCCAGTGCTATGAAAACTTCGCATTAGAGTATGCTTGGGAAAAGACATTTTTGCACCAAGCCAAAGGGAATGATCTCCGGAAGCAAGAAAATTAGCTACCTCGAGTCTCGTCGAAAGGCGCATACTGCCAGAAGTTGGAGCAAGCACTACGAGGCATAATGATCAGCGTTATCTCTGCTTTCAGTACGCCTCAACTCCTAGAAACCTCTGACTAATACTTCAGTTATTTCAGCTGTCCACCACACCCAAGAGGCACGCAAGACTTGCATTGTTTCATTGCTTCACAGGGTAAACATCTATTAAATGTGAACAAACTTAACAGGAGATATATACTCCATTTGCAGGTAAGTGGTCGGAAAGACAAACCATGGAGATCTTTCACCTCGTTTCAACTCCACCATGTGGCGACCTGGTAATTCGCGTT